>JAKCPI010000981.1:0-214763 GCA_023213315.1 Euborellia annulipes
ATTATTAGTAGGCTGGCTATTTAATGATCTCAAGTTTCGTTTCTTATATTAAAGGGTGAATTTTAATTGAAATGAAAATTTTTATTAGTAGCCTAATTTAAATTTATTTAAAGTAATAGAAATATTTATTTCAATATTCTTCTATTAATAAAAAAAAAAACTAATCTTGAGATTATTAATATTCTTTAATAAAATAGTCTACTAATAATATATAGTATCAGTAAATATTTAAATTAGGTTTAATTAATATTCTCATATTAAAATATAAAATGAATATTTATATACTAGTCATAGGTAATAGAAAAGAAAATAAAGTCATGATTCAGGTATATAATAGTCTTTATTAATAAATCATAATATAGTAATCACTATGAACGCAGACGATGTGATCAGTTTGCTGTCCACCTCCAACCCCGACCACCAACCCATGCGCGCAATGACTTATATAGCCTCCAGTCCCCACTCTCTGGCCCCTGGCGCATGCGCAGAGAGCTCAAGTCGACAGAAGGCGACGGCGGCGGCCGCCCGCTTGCCCCCTCCATGCCTGCATGCATGCATGCAGCAGAGGCAATGAACGGGCTGCCGGCTCTCTGCGCGCCAGGGGCGCTAAAGAGAATATATTTATTAAATATATTTCCATATTTAATAAATATATAAAGTCTTTAGCACTTATTCTGGTTTAAATTCCCTTGGATGAACCAAGGCAATGAGACTTGGATGTTCTTGGTCGAGCCGAGGCCCTAAGCTCCCCCACCACGACAAGGTGACATCCTCGGGGGAGAAATTATAATAATAATGAAATAAATAAAAAATGATTATCCATTCACATGAATAATCATTTTTTTCCATATTATACTTTAAAATTTGTTTTAGTTTTTTTTTTCTGAAATAATATTTTTTATTTTTATTTTTCCGGTGTTATATCTAAAAAATAAAAGATTAATGACTTGTGTAATTATTATTAATTCATGTATTTAATAAAATGAAATTAATAAAATGAAAAACACTTACATGGCATTTTTATTTTTCAGAAATTAGATGCAAATTCTAATAGTCTTCTAATCTTCAAGCATCAAAATAATTAACTCTTTTTAAAGAACTCACTCAGGTGATTTCCTTGAATATATGATGAAATATTTATCCTAAAAAAAAAAACAATGAAGACAATTGTTATGATTAAGTCAGATAAAAAATATTTTTATTTAATTGCTTTAGGGGGGTGAATTTTTGAGGAAATTAACAACTAGAATTAAACAAAGACTATTTTTTTTTTAAATAAAATTAATATTAAAATTAATAAATTATCTGAACTTTTTTTATTTTCTTTTAATTCTAGTTGCAATCCCTTCGATCAACTAATTTCTCAAAACTTTTTTTTTTTTTTTTTTTTTAAACATTCACACTTTTTTCTCATTCACACTCACACTCACTCACACATTCACACTGTCTTTTCGGCAGCTCAGGCCATATAAGACATTTACGATAACCGTTATTTATGAATTTATATATATATTAGGGTCCAGGCATTTTTATTTAAGCCATTTGGTATCCAGATGGCTTAAATAAAACCATCGGACTGCCTGGGGTCCGAACCCGCGACGCACAGTGGGCTGAAACCGAAAAAAAGCGGCCATAATTCGAAAAAATGAACTTCAAAATATAAAAACAACGTTTTGCACACCAATAATAGACTATATGTGGACCTCAGGACAATAATTCATTTTTTTTTTACCCAACTCAAACCAGAGTTATAGAGCGCCAAAGTGGGCAAGAAAACTTACTAACTTTTCTTTGCGTTTTAAGTCGATATTCAGAAATTTTTTTAATGTATTAATATTAATCCAATTTTAATGAATTTTTTTTCGAATCATAGATAAATTAATCTTCTTTCTGAATATATTTTTGTTTTTCTTGTATTACAGTTATTTATTTTTAAATAAATTTTTTTTGTAAGTAAAAAAAAAGCAATATAAATTTTTTTCAATTTCAAAAAAGTATATGGGCATCCTCTTGCCTTCTAACAAACTCAATAGATTCTGAAACTAGAATACATGTAGAACATAATTGCATCGAAACTTTTTGCCCGATTTTGCCCGAAAAATTTTTATTAATTTTTTTATAATTAAATCGGCAGAAAAACAAGTGATTTCCTTCAAACCATATGAACTTCTCTCTGCTTTACAGATAATATTGAAACGTGACAAAGGGCTGACGGACAAAATAAAATCAGGCTATTATTAGAATGACCATAAAATTTGAAGGGGGGCCTCAAATTTTGTAATCTTTTGAAAAAATAATCTATTAAAAGGGAATATTCAATATTTGAAAATTTCATTTTTTCTTGTTCATATTCTTATTAATATTATTGAAATAACTATATTATTTTTGTATACAAGTGATAAAGCCCCCCTGGACCCCCTTACATGCCTTCAGCGAGCAAATGCATCACATTTATTCTTGCTCACTGTTTGGAAATTTTGTAAATTGCTTCGCCTTCGGCGCAAAATTTTAAAGTTTTAAATTTCCCTCACTGACTCCACTTCCTCTGTCTCTGGTCAATCAGCGAGAGACAGTGGTAAACAGGAACATAAAACGGAAGTTAGTGGCTAGAATATTGTAATTTATTTTTTAGCAAATAATTTTTATTTAAGTATAATGTCAGAGACATAGAAGCCGACTCCAAGGGGCCCAAGGGGCTCGAGCCCCCCCCCCTCCCCCAATGTTGAGGGAAGAGAAAATAGTCATCTTTGTAATCAGCAATCCATTAAAATGTATATAAAGACGTATTGCTTGTAATTACCACAAAAAAAAATATTTTTTGCTTCCTTCAGTAAGAGGTAGTTCACCCCATCTATATATTTTGTAAAAATAAATGACATTTTCGTAACGAGTGACCTTTAAAATGTATATAAAGACATATTGCTTGTAATTATCAAAGCAAAATTTTTTTATCACCTTGAGTAAGGGGTAGTTCACCCCATGTATGTTTTTAGTAAAAATAGATGACATCTTTGGAATCAGCATCCATTAAAATGTATATAAAGACGTATTGCTTGTAATTACCACAAAAAAAATTTTTTTGCTCCCTTCAGTAAGGGGTAGTTCTCCCCATGTATGTTTTTTGTAAAAATAAATGTCATTTTTGTAAAACGCATATTTTTTTTGATTTTTTGGCATATGTTTTTCTTTATATTTCACACATCATAATTTTTTTTTCAACATTGTCAAGGGGTAATTTCAACCCCTTTTGGTAAAATACGAAAATTTTGAAGGGTATAGTAGAACATATGATTATGTATGTATAGTTTTAATTTTGTAAAAATCCGCCCAAAAAAAGATAATTATGGCCGCTTTTTTCGATTTCAGCCCACTGTGCGACGTTTGGTATATGATCAAAACTTTTTAACAATATTATGATATGAATTAAGATCCTTTTACTCCTAATGAAATTTAAAGTTTTATTAAACATCTTAAGAATAAATTATATGCAAAATAATATTTAATTTTTAATTAAAAATTATATTTTTCCTTTTTCAAAAGACGAAAAAAAAATTCTGAATAAATACAAATTTATAATTGAATTAATTTCGAAAATAAAAGAACTGGAGAGAAGTAAATAATTTAGATACCTATAAATAAATAAAATGACTCACCGAATGGCAGCTGCAAGCCGGAAGCGATGAATTCGGCTCGGAGAACAGCAAAAGGTAAATTGGATGGATGCACTTCTGAAAAAAAAAAAAATTTATTTTAATATGAGGCAGCGACGGCGCTACGGGGGGCTAGGGGGGCATCCGCCCCCCCGGCAAGGACCTCTGCCCCCCTGGATGCCCCCCCCAAACAACTCGAAAATTAAATAAAAAAAAATTTCTAAAATTATTCACTTTTCCTTAACAAAATGTAAATTTTTTAAGATTTTTATTACAGCGTAAAAAAGAAATTATTTTTTTTTTATTCTTTATTTTAATAAATAAATTTAGTTACTCTCAAGTTTTTGACAAGTAGCCTAAATATCTTTCTTTTGTGCCATTAAAATGCCATCGAAAAGAAAAAAAATATCGAATAACTTTACCAATCGAAATGAAATAAATAGAGACGGGGTCTAAATGGCCTTCGATGCCGAAAGAGACCTAAATTTAAAAAAAAAAAAAAAAAACTATTGAGCCCCAATCTAAAAAAAAAATTTTCTTCTTCGAGTACAAGTGTAAATCCACCAGCTATGAATCAAGCTCAAGTGATTCAGAAGAAATTGATACTGATTTTGAGAAATTCTGCGCATAGCCAATATCTTACAGAAACATTTCTGGCCTTTCATACTTCTCAGGAGATAATGAGGAAGTGTGCCAACCAAAACTGAAAATATTTCCCTGTACGAAATTCGGTAAGGTTCAGTGCCTGTGGTGTGAGATTTTTTAGATCCTCTTTAAAATGTATATTTTCCTTTTGCCCTTGGAATCTTTTGAAGCACACTTTACTCTTGTACTTTATAGGAAAGATAGGAGAAATGGTTGCCATAGTAACAATTTCTCATGTTTATATATTTTACATCTTGAATTCTAATGTTCCATACTGTTGGAAACTAAATATACGCGTCGACTAGAGTCCGACCGAAACAAAATTTTCAGCCGAAACCGAATTTTGGCCTCAATTTTAGTTTCGACCAAAATCGAAACTTGTTTTAAAATTTTTCTTAAAATTTCCTATGTAAAATTCATCTTTTATTTTTAGTAAAATTTCCATTTTTCCCCTCTTGCGAAAATCATTTCGCATGTTTTTTAAGTGCGAATTTCACTCGACGTTTTTTTTTTTTAGTGTACGAGCATAAATAATTCCATCTTTTCAAACTCAGGTTTCGGGCAGGACGAAGTTTCGGCTGAAATTTGGCCGAAACTGGCCGAATTTGAAACTTCTGTCAGTTCCTAAGGTCGACACAAAAATCTGGTGTAACTATCACACCAGATTTTTTTTCTCTGTTGATGTAGCCTATATATTTATTGACTGCTCCCCCCTGTTGACAAGTTTGCCCCACTCCTGCCCCCCCACTGAGAATAAGCTAGCGCCGTCACTGATATGAGGATGCGTTACAATTTATTTTATTTGTAAATTTGTAAATAAAATTTAAGACAATGAATGTAACACATGCAAATGATTAAAATAAATTAAATAAATATTAGTAAAATAAAAAATTTGATTTGGGCCCATCTGCTGGTGGGAAAACTCGTCCCTCTTTGCTTGACTTTACTGGATCCCACCCCGAGGAAATAACATCTTTCATATTCTATTCTATATTTTTAATTTAAAATCGAAATAGCATTATCAAAATTAAGAAGCTCTATTTAAATGTTAATCCTTTTACTTTTAAAGAATATTTATTATGATAAGCAGGGCAGCAGACAGACTTGACGCGGGGCTACTTTGAGGCCAGACGGACGGTCGACTTCCGGATGGTCTGGGGGGTAAGGAAAAATTTTTGAAAATAGGTACTGAAATCTACGTTTTTAGCTATCCTGAGACGTGAAATATATTATCAGACTTAGCTTGATTTTCAAGCATTTTAGATTAAATAATTTGGGGCATCTAAGATGCGAGTTTTTATAAAATTACTCTCCTCGCTTTGAGGGTTGTAAAATTGTCAATTAGAGATTCCAAGTCAGCTTTCCTCGTTAATTCTATTTCCACAGCTGGAACACCAAAACTTCTGTTCGGACACATAGTAGATTAAGAAAATGATTATTTTTAATTATTTTTAGATTTTGAGCTTAAAGGGCCCGGGCCCGAATTTGCTCTTGTTCTTTACTTTATATTTTTTTTATAATAAAAATATAAAATTATATACTATATTGTATTAATATAGATATAATTTATATTATTATATAAAAAATTAAAGTATTTATGCATATTTTATACTCACAAAGATTTTTGTGGTCTTCCTTTCCCTCTCGTCAACGGAAGACGAAGGCCAGGCCCCCAATGCATTCTTGTGAGATCTTGATCCAGTCGAATTGCGAATATCTGCAAACAAAAAATGCATTATTATAACTATGTAGCCTAAATAAAATTGATTTTAATTTTTAATTTGCCTAAGCCATTTATAAAAAAAATAAATTCCTGATCCCGAAATTCTAAACTCTCCATTAATTAAAAAATACAATCAAAAGAAAGGTTGAATTGAGAGAAGAGATTATCAATTATTTCATCTCAATTCATAATAATCAAATGAGATAACACATGCGGAGGGATTTTCTTTAAGAGGAACCCCAAAGCCCTCGTATTTTGTATTTAAATACTGAATAAAGGTTTTTTATTTGACCCAAAGAGTATTCCCATCCCATAAGGAATCAAATCTCTCCTTACTGTGGAATTGTCAAATAGCTGACTTTCTATCATCCCCCACCTGCTATCGAGAGCCCGAATTTGCTCTTGTTTGGGTTTTTATATAATAAAAATAGAAAATTATATACTATATTGTATTAATATAGATATAATTTATATTTATTATATAAAAAATTAAGGTATTATCCATTTTTTTATACTCGCAGTTTTCTTTCTTGTCATAAATAACTCTCTCTTCAACGTTATACTCGGAACACGAAGGCCAGGCCATCAGTGCATTTTTACGAATCCTTCCTTGATCCATCCGAAATGCGAATATCTGCAAACAAAAAATGCATTATTATAATTATTGTTAAATATAATTAATGTAACCTATTTAAATAAATAAAAGTGATTTTTTTTTTTAATTTGCTAAAATCATTCAAATAAAAATTAATTCCTGATTCCCAAATCACAGACATCCTACTCCACTAATTAATAAAATACAATTAAAAGAAAGAGATGAAATGAGAAAAGAGATCAATTATTCATTAACTCAACTCGTAATTAATAATACATTATAAAATAAAAATAAAATAACTTTGCTGACTGTAAGAAATTATTTTTTGGAATATGCAAATTAATTCATTCAATTGGAAAAAAATAAAGAAAAGTGAATTTTTTTTTTTATTTCATGGATAATAAAACAAATTTCAGTATTTTAAACAGATGGCAGGATCATCAAATATTAATATATTAAACATTCGTTTTTTTTTTTTTTTTTTTAATAAATTATATTCGTAAACAGTTTATAATAACCCATCAATTGACAATTATTTTTTAATAATCCATTACCTGAATGAATAGAGATAAAAATTCTAATTTCAATTATATTATTTTGACATTTGAAGCAAAGCAAAGTAAAAAAAAATAACCGTACACGCACACCGTGACAAATGAATAATCTCAAAAAATATAAAAAATCCTAAGAGGAAATAATATATTTTAAGTGAAAAAAAAAATAAAAATATGAAAATGAGATAAGCAAATATTAATTACCTTAATAAAATGATGACCAGACAGGGAGTAAATGAGTTTGGGGGATGAACGTCTTATTTGGACAAATAACAACAGAATATAAAAGAAAATAAACACACGGAGAGAGAGAGAGAGAGCTCCACGTAATGACTCGTGTCTCGTCTCGAATACAACTGACAGACAGGCTGCAACCAAGCAGGCTTAGATAAATCGCATTATTATCTGAGCTCCCAAAAATATTATCAAATAAATTCTCTATTTATAAAAATTCCATTCACTTGCAAACTAACGGGGTTTTATTCCGTTGGGAATTAATTCGAAAACAAATAATTATTAAGAGACTCTCTTCATTTACCCACCCCAAAAACCCACCCCTAATTTAAGAAAATACTTCCTATGCTTCTTTTTAGTATTTATTTATTTATTAGGGATATATTCGAACGTAAATAATTTTTAAAAGTCTTACTTAATTAATCAACCCCAAAAACCCACCCCTAATTTAAGAAATTACTTCCTATGGTTCTTTGTCCATTCACACTCAACACTCACACACAGATGCCTGAGATATTTTGTTCACAGACACACAGACAGACAGACTGACAGACCAAGTTGCGAAAATCACTTTTTTGGACTCAGGGGCCCTCCAAACGTGTATATCCATCAAAATCTCGACATCCAATTTTTGACATAAAACCAATACATTCTATCTCTATATATTAATATTAACATATATAAAAAACGGATGTATAATAAATTGATATTTGAAGATTTTTGAAGATGATTAATAAAAAAAAGTCCTAGCAAATAAAATTATTTAAAAAAACAATTTAATCACAAATAATTATTCTAATTATATTTTTCTATGTAAAAATGTTCTCAGAGAGTATTAGAATTTGCAAGTCGAAAATTTTGAATTTTAAATTATTTCATAATCAAAAAAATGAAAATTTAATTGTCTGGACTTACCCAGGGCAGAGAGCCTCGAAGTTCGCTGCTGAGATGGGGATGGACGAACGAGAAGGTCGATGGTGAAGGGAGAAGTCGACCTCTAGTAATAACCACGTCTGTAAAAGATGAAAATTATTATTTTTTCTTAAATAAATATGATTCGTATGTTTGGGCGAGGGTGTATGGAGAATGAGAGCATTTACAAAAAATATTATAAGGAAAAATATTAATAATATTTGGGGATTTAATATAGATTTAGATTTAGATAATTTAAATTAGAATTCTTTTATTAAAAAATTCTGAAGTTAAATATTTTCGTGAATCAGATTTTTATTAAAACAAAAAAATTTTCGAGAAAAATATACAAACCAAAAAAGCAACACACCCTTTCAAAAAAACTAACTGCAGGAAGCCGAATCAAAAAAAAAAAAAAAAGAGAGAGGGAGACTTTTGTAGATTTAAATGATATACCCGAGATATTAAAAAAGAGAGAAGACCTTTCCCAGGAAAATGTAATTAGTATTTGTGATATTAAATAATAAATTGTGAAAATTTGATTGTCAGAACTTACCTTCGAGGGGCGCTGTGACGTTGATGCTCAAACGACAAGGAAGATGATGAAGTGAGAAGTCGACCTCTAGCATTAACCACCTCTGTAAAAGATAAAAATTATTATTTTTTTCTTGTTAACTAGACAAAGAGAATATACAAAAAATACATAATACCAGGTAATAAAATTTTAATTAGAATGGAAAATATACACCTGTAACCACCCTCTGTTTTCATTATTAAAAAACTTTATAACATTAAAAAAAAATTTATTTATTAAAGCTTTTTTGGTTTGAATTATTATTATTAGGTGAATTTTTAATAATAGACCATATTTTTATATTAATTATTTATTAAAAACTTGAATCGGAACAAGTGCACAGTACTTGATAAGGGCTACAGAATAAGCAGTCGAAACGTTGTACAGTATTACAAATAATAAATACCTTTTAAGAGCGAGATGTGGTGTGTGTGACGTTTTATTCTCCCTGATATCATCGCAATAGTAGAGATGCATCCAGTTCAGTTCATAATTTTTAAAATTTTATCAAAAGGAAGACACAAGGATTTTTTTCCTAAAAGCTCCTTTTTCTGAAACAAAGAAATATTTATTAATATTATTTTTTATCTTCTTGTATTACCATATTTTAAATATTCAATAAAGATTATTTTATTAAGTAATTGTTTTATTTAACCCTTAATCCTTTTTCCAAAAACTTTTTAATTTTTAACTACAGTATATAGGAATATTTTATTCAAACCCCCTTAAAAAGGATTCCTTATAAATAAATTTCAGAGGAGGCAATATTTGTAATCAAACAATCAAATCTGATATAGTTAAATTATAGTCATATCTTTACTCTCACTTCTACCAAAAAAAAGTTTATCCCTTTCACGTTCGGAAATTTCCAAGTTGTTGCTCTATTGCGTAAAGAAAGTATAAAATTTTAAAGAAAGATTTCTATAAATCGACTAGCACCCCTCAAAATGCTTTCTCACCACCAGGGCCGCAGACAGAGGGCAGGGGGGCTATAGCTCCGGGGCCAAGGCCCTTTGCTCTTCAATCTTATCTAATTATATGAATTTAAAAATATAAACAGATTTATGCTGAGGAACTTTGACAGATGATACAATTTAATCTATCTCTCTTTAGAATCAGAATTCAAGGCGCATGTATTTATTCTATCCTAATTAGCCCACGGGATATTATTTAAACCCCTAGCACAAGAGGGGGATACTCTACCACTGTGCTATGGCCCAAGAACGAGAATGAATTTAAACATTCAGATGCTTTAAACATACCGTAATTAAAATTGAGTAAAAATCTATCTTTTTTTATTAGTTCTTTAATGAATTCCTTAAGATAATTTTTATCAATAAAGGATTCTAAATAATAAATTTCTAGTTATAATTGGAATGTAAAATTAATTTAGTCCCTTGTGGAGGAAATCAAAGGGAATGTTTAGTTTTAAGAAAATTTTGAAAATCCTCAAACTTCAAAGGCGGTGGGCCACGTGTGCCTGGTTTGCAAATGAGTTCAAATTTTGCAGACATTATTTTTTAACGCAATGGAAAATCTCCCTTTATATTATAAATAACATTTATATTATAAATGTCATTCTTGATCTTATTAGGCCCTAATAACATTTGGAAATGAATCGTTTATTTCAGAAACCACCTAAGCGACAAAATTTCAAATCATGTGTTTTTGGTGCTACTGTACAATTTAAAGGTAAATACATCTTTTAGATTATCCCAATAGCATATTTTTGATTTGGTAAAAAAATATTTGAAGGAGATTAGACCTATACTTAGGCTGCAAAACAGTTTTTTTTAGTTTTCCGAAAGTTGAAAAAAGCGCACTTAGGTGCTTTCTGAAATAAACGATTCAAATAGAATAATTAAATTTTTTACTAGTTATATATAAGCTGACCATTAGGCCAAGGGCGGATCCAGAGGTGTTTCTTGGGGGGGGGGGGGGGATAATCTGGTGTGACCCGTCGCACAACACACAATTTTTTCTCAATTTTGGTAATTTAAAGGCGCATACTGTACTTGTTTGCCAGAATATAAATACAAATCAAATTTTTAAGTATTAATTTTTAAAATTTTACATTAAAAATAAATTATTTTTTTTTGAAAAAAGGTATTTTTTTCAAATCTCGGGGGGGGGGGGGGTAATTACCCCTTTACCCCCCCCCCCCTTTGTATCCGCCCTTGCATTAGGCCGAGGTCATTTAATAAAAAGAAAAAAAAACTCTATTTGCATATGAAATAGTATTTTTAAAATTATTTTCTTCAACTCACATGTATGTGTTTATTATTTTCAGATGACCCTCGTCGACTTGACCGCTGATTGACAAACGGAGGATCCTGGAACAAAAGAAATTTATTTAATTAGTATATTAATTAAAAGACTTGGAATTTTTTTTAATAAAGACAAATTTTATTTAGAAAAAAAATAGCGATTCGAGATTAATTTTCAATTTGGAATTATAAATATTTGTTCCTTTTTATTATTTCTCTTTGTTTCTTTTCAATTAAATTATTATAAATGATGTCTCCTTTTTTCTTTAGATGAAATTATCTCAAATGTATTTTGGATGTTAAAAAAAAATAATTAAATTTTCGAAAGAATTTACTGAATTCCTCAAGCTGTTGTTGCGTTGTACTATGATATTTGACTATTGAACCTTATTGGCCTGAAAAATTCCCCTTTTGCGATTATTTTATCTAAAATATTAAATTATTATTGCTAGGTCCAATTAATTATAGTTTTTAATTATTTAAAGTTAATGGTGGTTGAGTTAGTGGCTGTAGATATTGCAATGTTGGGTAGCGAGGATGCAGCCAAAGAGGTTTTGGACCAAAGAAAAACACCAATTCCAATTGAGACGTTTCGGCGAAAGTTTTATTTTGCCATCTTCAGTCCTTCAGGAATTTTTCATGTACATATTCAATATGAACATGTGTCATTTAGCCAAGTCGGTTTTTTAAAATTTCTACTATGAGGGCAATGGCTCAGAGAGTTTCGAAGTATTAAATTTTATTAGATTTTAATACTTCGAAACTCTCTGAGCCATTGCCCTCATAGTAGAAATTTTAAAAAACCGACTTGGCTAAATGACACATGTTCATATTGAATATGTACATGAAAAATTCCTGAAGGACTGAAGATGGCAAAATAAAACTTTCGCCGAAACGTCTCAATTGGAATTGGTGTTTTTCTTTGGTCCAAAACCTCTTTGGCTGCATCCTCGCTACCCAACATTATTTAAAGTTAAATCTAATTTTATATTTGTTTCAAAAGTTTATTGTTAAATTAATTTATTTTCAAAAAAATCTGGCAAGAAAATCGGTTGATGTGAGCTTACTGTTAGAGATACCCGATGTTTTGGTTGAGTCTGGATTGATGACTTCGGCGGTTGTTAGAATGTGTCTTGAAGAAGGCAGCTATCTATCTCGTAAACCGAAATGTCGTTTTTATAGGAAGTCAAAACTCCGTGTAGGAAGTCAGACTCGACGAATAGGATGTCAGCTCGCAGACCAATGTTGTGTTTAATTGTTTAGTTTTTGTTGTATTTGTGTTAATTTCTTCTTTTCTTGTATTATAATTGTTGAATTTTCTTTTGGTTTATGAGATGGATTTTTTATATTATTTAAATTGTAAGTTATTTTAATTGTTTTTGTTATTTTTTTTTTTTGTTTCATTAGTGATTTTAATGTGTATTTTTTGATAATCTGGGCTTTTTGATAATCTGGTCTCGCGAGTCCTTGGTTCCTCGCGTTATATAGTCCAATTTCTTCTCTCGCCTGACGTCAACCCCGTCATTTGTCCTTCTGATTCGACTTCCAACAGCAATCTGTCTTTTTTCTTTTTGTAAATGAGTATAATTCCATTTCTATTTCGTTTTATAAGTCAAACGTCATAAAGTAATATAATATACTCCCGGTATATGAAAATAAGTGTAGAGAAAGGCCGAATTATAATCAGATGATAAAAAACCCTAAGGCCAGGTCACCAGTGCATTTTTATGACTTGTTGCTCCATCCAAGATGCGAATATCTGCAAACAAAAAATGCATTATTATAATTATTGTTAAATAAAGTTTTAAAAGAAAGAATGAAGTGAGAGAAGAAAATTCCAATTATTCATCATTAGCTCAACTTGTAATTAATAATACATTATAATATAAATATTAGTCTATAGAGTAAGGTGGGGCAAAAGTCCGCACGGGGCAAAAGTCCGAATCCTCATTTTAAAATCCCCGGTAGACTTGGCGTTGTTCTAAACAATTTTGTTAGGTTGCTAACAACAAGAACAGATGATGATTCAAAATTCACTAGCATATTTGAAGCCGATTGTTAACAATGAGCAAAGTTATGTTTTTGTCACCTTCCATCTAATATTTATGGAAATTATCATGGTTGCAACATGTACCAGCATGCACTTTTCTAACTGTCTAATGTCTTTGATTGCAAGCTGATAACCCTAAATAAATATTTTAAAACCTTTTTTTTCTCTACAGTTAACAATAAAAATTTTTTGTAACACTTCGATGAAAATAGCTAAATGGGGCAAAAGTCCGCGGCCTCGACGGGGCAAAAGGCCCAATGGATCTCCAATGGAACAAATGTCACCCAATGGTATTCGAGTTTCTAATACCCCTACCTAGTATTTTCTGGGTTTCTAATACCCCTACCTAGTAGTTTCTCGGATTAATGAGCCTAGGGAAACGACCACGACCCGAAATGTTTATGCAGATTATGAACTTCAATCTTACTGGGGACTAATTGTTATAAGGCCTATTGTGTATTTCTAATAAATAAAATAAATACATAAAACATACCTATACCTAATGTATTTCTTATTAAGTCTTTTTATACCCTGGTTCGTGACGGTTGTTCGCTGCAGGGGAATTGTTTGCACCTAAGGACTTTTGCCCCGCTAGTGCGGACTTTTACCCCTCGGTGGGGCAAAGTTCGCAAATAAAATTTTTGTTTAAATACCTCTCCTACTCTTATGCTACCGAATTGGAAAAAAAAATTATGTAAGATAGCCAATTAACCAGCTTTCAGGGGATGTTCCTATTTTTATTGTATCTTTCATAGGAAGGTCAAAAAATTCCCAAAGAAAAACTGCGGACTTGCCCCACCTTACTCTATATTTTTTCAAATTTAATGGAATGGGATCTTCTCAAGAAAATTAATTATTTTATCTAAAAAAATTTTCAAAAATTGCTCCAATTATAATTTTTAAAATTGTGAGTTCATGATTTAATTAAAATTAAAATTAAATATACAAATTAAACACTAGGTTATTTGTTTCAAAGGTTTTATTAATTAAAAATTAACACTTGATACGTATTTCGACAATTTCTTGTCATCATCAGAAGTGATTACATTCTAATACATTCTAATAAATCACTTCTGATGATAACAAGAAATTGTCGAAATACGTATCAAGTGTTAATTTCTAATTAATAAAACCTTTGAAACAAATAACCTAGTGTTTAATTTGTATAATTTTAATTTACAAAATGTTTCAACGAGAACCAACTGTCGAAAGTTTAAATCTTACGGTATTTAAATTTAATTAAACATTTTTTAATTGACAAATGATTTATTTATAAATAATTTTCTTGAAAAAGCCCGAGGTGGAAAGAAAGGTAAAATAGGTGAGTTAAGGGTGTGTCCGGGGAAGGGTGAACAAGTTCCAAAAGAAAATGTCTACTCTTAAAATAAAAGTTAAGTAAAATAAATTCCTGAGTTCATAGAGCCAGCCTGAATTAAATGAACATTTCTATTATTATTAGATATTGCAGTGGAGAGTTTTTAGATTGAAAATTAAACACTTACAAAGTCGAACGTTTTCAGATAAAGACATGTCTGACTAAGTTGAGAATTTCTTGCTCTATCGGCCTATTTCTTTTGACAATGTACCCCATATGATTCTTCCAGCAAATAATCTACTAATCATCGGGGGATTTTCACTCTTCGTCTTCAAGAGTTGTCCCTTTTTAGTCTGAAAAAATAAAAAAAAAGGAATATATTTAAAAATGCAGTTTTTTAGTTAGTATTGATAAATTAATGGATCGGCTATCCAAGATTTGTGACCTAATTTTAATTATCAATTATATGCTGTAATTATATTTTCCTGTCAACGAACGAAATAATTAAAAGGCATTCTAGCATCAGAATTCGCAACTAAATAAGTTATTTTCCGAGTTTTTTCCTTAAAAAAATTATTTGCAAACTCTAATGATATTACTTCAAAAATAACTAATTATAATTTGAAAAAATTTAATTATTCATATTTATTTTAATAGTAATGAGAAAAATTTTTATTTTTTAAGATATTATTTAAATTCACTGGGACTCGAGTCAAAGACCTTAAGAAATTCTATTTAGTTTGGATTAAATTAAAGTGAAAATTAAAAACGTTGAGTTACCTCTTGAATGTAGCTGCATTTCTGTATGGTTTACGCCTCCCTCGTGATGCCCAATTCCTTATCAGGAGATCCTGGAACAAAGATTTTGATTATTTGTCAATTCTATTAAAATATTAAATTTCTTATCTTTTTTCTTGATTTATACTATTGTATATATATCTAATTTTAATATTAAATAAGTCTTCTATTTTTTTAAGAGAATTTTTATTTAACCTAATATCCTAAAATTTTCTTTTTTATTTGCTACTGTATATATATATTTTTTCTCAGACGAGTTAATCCATGCTACTAGAGATTGGCAGCGGTCAGAAAAAATAAAATAAAATATTATATAAATAAAAACTATTCCAGCCCGACTGAGCTTTAAAGATTTAGATAAGAATAATTCATCCCTTGGTTTTGCTTGATTAAAAAAATAAATATTTTCAAAAAAAAAAAATTATAGGCATATGTCGACCCGGATTATTTTATTTTCACCTTGTCAGCTGGAACTACCGGTAAACGTCATCCATCTTCAAGACAAGATTTGTTAAAATTTTCACTGCCTGCTTCAGTTGTTGAGGTGGGTAGAATATTAGCAGAGCCTTTACTTTTGCTGAGCTCCCATCAGAGTAAAAATATATATATATATAATTGATGGAAGATGTTATGTCATTCAAAGCTCGAAGAAAAGTAGCAAACGTCAAGTTCTTTGGTCCAAATCGCACCTAAAATTAAAAATAAAAACAACATTTAATAAAGATTTTTATTTGAAAAAACATAAAATGCCTTAAAATAATGAGTGATTAAATTTTTTCATTCCTTGGACTCTCTTGCTATTTATTTTAGACAAATAGTAGATATAGGAAAAATAACATGATACAAAATAATAAACTCACCAAATAGGAATGCGAGATGACAAGGAGTTTATCTGGAATAATAAATAGATGTATCTTGGACGAAATTCTGAAAATAAAAAAAATACATATACAGGAGAAAATATATTTAAAATTAGTAAAACATAAATTTCATTTATTAACGCTTACCTTATTTAATGATATTTAATTTCTTTGAAAGCTTAATTCCCTTCTATTATCTATTTTTGAAAATAAATATAATTCAATTTCTATTTCGTTTCATAAGTCAGACGTCAGAAAAATAAAAGAAATGGAATGGAAATTATAAATATGGATCACAGCTCGAAGCCAAGCAGCTGACATCAAGTTATTTAGTGTAAATCACACCTAAAATTAAAAATAAAATGAGCATTTAATAAAGATTTGCATTTGAAAAAATATAAAATGGCTTAAAATTCATTTGAAAATAGAGAAGGTAAGTAAGATGCAATGAATCTGACATATTCAGATTGAATGACACTTTAATTATTTAATAAATTATTTATAAAAAATATTTTAAAATTCAAATAATGAATGGAAAAATAAAGAAATGTGATTAAATCATTTGTTTCTGTGGTTAATGAAAAAATATAAATGTCAAATTTCAAGCAAAACTCAATGATTTAATAAAATAAATACCGGTAATCTATTTAATTTATACAATTTACATATCGAAATTAAATTGAAAATGAATATTAAATGATTAAAAGAGATGAAATATTAAAAAAATGAGAATAAAATTTGACAGACAGACAAAGGTTATCCTGTTGAATCATGAGTTTATAATATTTGACTTGTTTTATTAATGATTTAATTGAAAATAATAATCTTGAACCAATTAAATAAATATTTAAAAGCATTACTGACCTTAAATAATGAAAATAGTTGAGAATAAAAATAAATAAGCCGATGTGATGAGGAGAGAGAAAATTCCAGGCAGCCAAAGTCATGGACGAGATAAAGAGACGAGGCATTCGCTGCGTTTTCAATGGCGTCAAAGACATTGCAACGCAACTTCGAGTTTGTATCACTACTTCCTGTGAAAAATAAAATAATAATTAAATTTATTAATTTTATTAATTTAAAAAATTATGTACTCATTATTTAATAAATAATAAAATTGAACATTTTTTTTTAATTCAATATCCAATTAAAATTTTTCAAATTTAAAAATGTCAATTAACTTAATTAAAAAAATTCTAAATATGGTTTACAAAGACTTAATTTACAAAATATAATTTAATATCACGCCAAATAATTCTGATAACCCGTCACTATATTATGTAAATCATTTCTTTAATAACCGAATATGATTAAATAATGAACAGTGGCGTAAATACATTGATTGATTGCCCCCCCCCCCCCGAACCCTACCAAAAAAATTAACCATAATTATTTGACAATATAGAATTCCTAAATTTACAAGACATTTTTTTTTTATTGATTCAATAACACAACTCTCTTTAGAGCCAATAAAAATAAAAATTATCCGGCAATTTTTTGTTTTACGGACCATTTTGCGCCCCTTTGTGGGGCATTTGCCCCCCCCCCTCCCCCCAAAGGGCTCTGATTTTTATAAAATTTTATATTATTCTAAATAAAATACTCCAAAATACATCTACGAGTATACAAACTGTACAAAATTAAACAATTAATTAAATTAAATATGTTTTGGCCAAAATTGTGTACCCATTTGTAAATTTTAAGAAAAAAAATGTTTACCCACCCCAAGAAAAAATTTGCCCCCCCCCTCCCCCTCCAAGAAAAAAATGAAATGACGCCACTGATCTCAAAGCATGTATATCCATCAAAATCTCGACATCGAATTTTTGACATGATCGCAATGTAGGGCAAGGGCGTACCCATGGGCGTCCGCAGGGGGGGCAACCAGGCACTGCCCCCCCCTGGAAAATTAAAATGATACAAAAAATGTATAAAACAAAAAAAAAATACAAAAAAATCTTTCACAGTATACATTCACCTTGCCGCGGTGTGAAAGCTTTAAATACTAAGAGATGTATAACATTATTAATATCAAAATAAGTTTTTTTTAACTTATCTTGAAGTGACTTGCCCCCCTGCAAAAATCCTTGCCCCCCCTGCAAAAATCCTGCGGACGCCCATGGGCGTACCCACGACCAAATCTAGAGGGGGGCAGATCATGGCTGTCCATATTGTGACATAGCTTTTTCTATATATATATAGGGGAAAAGCCTTCGAATTAAAAGGCATAAAAACCCTCGAGTCCTAACGAGTCCCCGTCGCTATCGCCCTACCTAATTTTGTTTCATTTCATCACTTCATAAGCATTTAATTTTTTTTCTTGCTTCTGGGGGGGGGGGGGCAGCGGCCGAAACTAAGATTAGGGCCGAAATTCGGTTTCGGTTACGGCTGAAAATCTTGTTTTGATCGGACCCTACTAATAACCAGGGCAGTGGCGGATTAATGCAATTTTGTCGGGGGGGGGGCGGTTTTTTTTTTTTTTTTTTTTTTTAAGGACTTTGTGGGCATCTATGGCCATATAGACCCCTTTCCTATTTATTTAAATTGATTGGTAACAAATTCAATTGAAATTAAAGCCCGAAAATCATAATATCTTTAGATTACTAGTTTTTATAACATTGTGAATTTCTTCTCGGGCGGATTAAAGGGGGGGGGCGAGGGGGCGATCACCCCCCCCCTTTAATCCGCCCCTGAACCAGGGGCGTATATAGAAATTTTTTTCGGGGGACCCAAACTCAAAAATTTTTCTGCGGAAAATTTTTTTTTAAAGAAACTAAATTTTTTTCACACGAAATTTTTTTGAGGAACATTTTTTCTTTTGCGGAACCAAAGTTTTCCATCCTGCGGAAAAATTTGTTGCGCTGATGTCTGTATATCCCTATATATGTATATGTGTTTAGGAAATTTCGGGGGGGGGGGGGGCCCCCTCGCCCCCCCCCCTTATATACGCCACTGCTAATAACTTTCATTATTTCCAAGTGGCCAACTGCTAGCTAAATAATTCCAAGTTGCTTTTTTATTTTTTTCTATCAAATGGATTCATTGAAACTTGTGAATTTGTAAAGAACATATACAAACATAAAGGGCCGTTATATGGGGGTTCGGATCAGGGGCGTATATAGAAATTTTTTTCGGCGGGGGGGGGCCTGTTCTCAACAAATTTTTCTCGCGGAACCAAAAATTTTTCCGGCGGTAAAAATATTTTACCTTTTTTTTAGAGAGGCTAAATTTTTCCCACCCGCGGAACGTTGATTAATGCCGTTCGCGGAACATTTCACTCTTTTGCGGAACCTGGGATTTTCGTGCTGCGGGGCCGAGCAAACATATCATATGCTTTTAGAAAATTTCGAGGGGGGGCCCGGGCCCCCTCGGCCCCCCCCCCCCCTTATATACGCCCCTGGTTCGGATGATCAGAGAGGTAACCCCCAATCCCAAATGAACACATTTTAAATTTCTCTATTTCATTTTTATTTTTTAAATTATGTTACAAAAAAACATCAACTTTGATATTCACATAATATAAAATTATTTTATTAGAAAGATAAATTACTTCTCCTTTGGTTTTAAAGTAAAATACAAAATACCAAGTCCTATAACGGCATATGTAGCTTTAGCAGCCTGAAATCATAAAATAATAAAGGATTTTTTTTTTTAATTACATAGGTTTATAAAATTTGTACCAGGTAAATATAAAAAAAGCCTTACGTTTGCCCTTCCTCTTATAGTTTCTGAATTGAAATATTTTTTCAGTCCTTTCAAATGGGCATCGTTCTCCGGTCCATGTTCCTCTACAGGCATTTCTACAATTTCAATTTTACTATTTAATAAAATGAAGGGAGTTTTTAATTAATAAAATACTTACTTAATATTTGCAGACGAAATTTATATATAAGATACCGTATTAGATTTGGGTCTAAAAGAGGTTAGAAAGAAGGATCAATTCAAGCGTTATTTCATCCTTAAATTGAAAAATTTTGAAAATAAATTAAATAGTATTTAAATCAAATTTATAAATTTTTATTTTTAAAATATTTATTATTAAATAAATATTTATTACCTTTTCTTTTGGTAAAATCTAAAAATTCTGATAATAAATATGAGCCAAATTATTGAAAAAAATTCTAGTTTTTTGTGCGAATATCAATAGATCGAATGGCCTATTAGATCACCAAACACTAGATCTCATCAGAGCCCTAGCCAGGAAGGGGGGGGGAGGCCCAAAGGAGCATTTAATGAAATGAGAAACATCATGTTAAAATTTTAAATACTAGGCCTATTAAAAATTATTTTATATTATTTAATAATATTCATTTGACCGCAGGGGCGCCGGAACGAATTTGAATCAGGGGGGGGGGGGGCAAAAAAATTTTTTTTAGAAAATTAAAATAATTTAATATGTTCAAATAGTATAAAACAAAAACAAATCTACTATAAAACTTTAAAAATTTTAAATAAAATCACAATTTTAATAAAATTAAAATTTTAAAAAATTTGCTAGTGATTTTATCAAAAATTTGAAAAAAAAAAATGAATTTCTTACTCTTTTAATTTTTTTAATTTAGATTTTATTTTTCAAAAGTAAAAATATATCATTTTTAAAAATAAATGAAATAAAAGAAGAAATTTCGCCCCCCTCTGCCCCCCTGTAGGATGCCAGGGGGGGGGCAATGTACCCTTGTCCCCCCCCCAGTTCCGGCGCCTATGTTTGAGCGGGAAGGGGGATTATCTTCGAACACGAGTTAAGGCAATAAATTTCCAAACTGATTGTGTGGGGCTTAGTAATTTTTATTTCATTTCATAATCGCTTAGGTGATAAATTATGTATAAAATAGCCTAATTTACTCCACCTCCATCTTGTTTAAAAAACATTTTATTTGGACCAGTTTGATTTAGCGTATCTATACAAAAGAAGTACAAATAAAAAGTAAAAATGTTTTGATTTTTTTTTTCAAAATTAACGAAAAATGTCTTTTTTTTCTTTGATTATTTAAAAAACTAATCAGTTTTCGAAAAGATGTCCAAGAATAAAAACTTTATAAATAAGAAATTATATATAATATTTAAGATTATATATATTTCGCGTAGATAAGCCGCGAAACGGAAATTTATATAATTAGATATTACTTCATGTACCCGAAAAAAGATATAAGGGTGTGCCGCCGGGAGTCGAACCACGGATCCACCGATTTGCGCTCAGTGTGCCCCAGTGGCGGATCCAGAGGTGTTTCTCGGGGGGGGGGAGTAATCTGGAGTGACTGGTCGCGCAGCACACATTTTTTTCTTAATTTTGGTAATTTAAAAGCGCATTCTGTACTTGTTTGTCAGAATATAAATACAAATCAAATTTTTAAGTATTAATTTTTAAAATTTTACATTAAAAATACATTTTTTTTTTTTCGAAAAAAAAGTATTTTTTTTTTTAAATCTCAGGGATATATCTTTTTTCGGGTACATGAAGTAATATCTAATTATATAAATAAAAACTTTTTAAAATAGAAAATTTCAAAATCTTTGAAAGTACTACTTCCAGGTGACGAATTTACCTCAAAAGTTGATAGAAATCTACAATTTTAGTGTAAGGAGTATATACCAAATTTCATCGATCTGGCTGCTTTGGTTTTTAAGCAATCGTGTTCACCCCCCCCCTAGAAACTCCTCTAGATCGGCCCTTGAATACTCCATTTTCTGTTGTATTTAGTGATCAATGGTGAAATGAGACAACAGAGTATGTCTTTGGCCAAAAGATTAAATCTTATTCTCTCCTCGCCTTATTCCCGCGATGCAGGGTCGGCGGACCTCACTCTTCCCCTTGAACCCTATCATGCGTTTTGCGCAGGGCCGGATCTAGGGGGAGGGGGGGCAGTGGGTGCGTGTGCCCCGGGCGGCAGATTTCAGGGGGCGGCAATTAAAGAAAGATTTACTGAAAAAAAGGTAAAATTATATGAATTTTGTATAGAAAATTTTAAGGAGGGGGCGGCAAATTAAATTTTGCCCCCCCCCCCCTAAAAAATCTCCTAGTTCCGGCCCTGGTTTTGCGACCGAAAGAAATAGAACAGGCCGACCCGTCGTACGGTCTGACGCCTGTTGAAAAGAGGAAGGAAGAGACAGACATAAAAAGAACAGAAGGACGGCCTGTTCCAGCTCGGGTACAGTGGCGGATCCAGAGGTGTTTCTCGGGGGGGGGAATCTGGAGTGACTGGTCGCAGAGCACACATTTTTTTCTTAATTTCGGTAATTTAAAGGAGCATTCTGTACTTGTTTGCTAGAATATAAATATAAATCAAATTTTTAAGTATTAATTTTTAAAATTTTACATTAAAAATACATTTTTTTTTCGAAAAAAAGTATTTTTTTCAAATCTCAGGGGGGGGTAATTACCCCCATTTACCCCCCCCTTGTATCCGCCCTTGCTCGGGCAGATCGTGGTCGCCATCCACGTATCCACAAGATGTGGGCCCCTGAGTAAGGCCAAAAGATTAAATAAAATGTATTTTTCTACACATTCTTTTGTCTCATTTCACCATTCATAAAAAATTATTATTATTATTATAGGGGGGGGGGGGGTTCTCTCTTTCACTATATTCTAAAATTTTCTTCGGGCCGATACTGGCCGTATTTTGGAAAGAAAAATATTTGAAAAGCCCTATCTTATAAAATAAAGAATATGTTTTTTGTTCAACTCTAAAAATATATTTTTTAAAAATGAGCAATTTCAATGTTTGAAATATCGTTTATTGAGAGAAATAAATTTTAATTAAAATTTAAAAGCTTAAAGGTATGTTAATATATAAAATAACTTAAAAATATTTGAACATAAATAAGTCTTAATATTATTTATTTATCACTTAAGCGGCAAGCACCTTGAGTCTTTCTTCGTGGTTTATTTTATTCTAAAAATTCTAACCTAATAATAACAATTTATTGATTAAATATCGGCCTAAATTTATGCAATCCAAATATTTGGTCAAGATTGTTTCTCTGAAACCACTCCCCTTGGCTTTTTGATTATCAATATTAACATTTGTCACATCTATAACTTCTCGGTCACGGAGAGGCGGGAGGGGAATAAACTTTCTCGAGTTAAATAATATTTGACCGAAACGTCGTGAATTGGGAGTTTCATTGTTGAAGGGACTACTTGTGTTTATTTACTGTGCACTTGCTCCTTTGTCTCCTTGAGTAGATCAAGTGCACTGTACTTGAAAACGACTGCAGAATAAGCAATCGAAACGTTGTACAGTATTTATATTTTTAATAAATTTTAATACAAAATGTGATCTGTAATTAAAATAATAATAATACAAATCACAAAAGCTTTAATAAACACAAGGAATTCTCTTCACCAATGAAACTCCCCATTCACGACGTTTCGGTCAAATTTTATTGGGCAGAAACGTCGTGAATTGGGAGTTTCATTGTTGAAGGGACTTCTCCTTCCTGGCTGCCCCCTCCTGTCATTATTATTAAATTTTATATCAAAACAGCCTTCCATGTTGAGACCCTTGAGTGTTTATTAATTTAATAGCGATTGAGTGCTTAGAATAATCTCATGACATTCAGCGAATGCATTTATTTGAAGTGAAAATTAATTTAAGAATTAAATAATAGTAAAGATTTAATTAAGTAAAAAATCTAATCAAACTTAACTTAATGAATTTTATAGTTTAATTTGAATTAGAAATGTAATTACTCACAATTTCGGAGAGAGACATTCGGAATGCTTGACACTCAACAATCACTTGAAATAGTTCAAAGAGAAGCCGCGCGAGGCGCTATAATTTAATTTTTACTTTCTCTTACCTATGTATATATGTAATATATATATAGTGAGAAAGTATTGGATTCATGCCAAAAATTCGATGTCGAGATTTTGATGGGTATACAGGTTTTGAGGTCCCCTGAATCCAAAAAATCTGGTGTGACTAGTCGCGACAAGCACAGCACATAACCAGTGGCGGCTCGCCCATAGGGACTCTCGGACGCCGCCCCTCCTAAAGATTTGAAAAAGTAAAAAATAATTAAACACCCATTCAATTATAATTATAAATCTAACTAACCAAAGTGTTTTATCAGTCGCGTACATCGAAAATATAGGGAAAAAACAGGCAAAAATAGCGCGAAAAGTGCGTATTTATAGCCGTTGGACGCTGTCCTGAACGCCCCAATTCATCAACATGCAGTTATACGGAGAGAGGTGTGGTGGGGGCTGCTGGTGCTATGACGCGTGTAAGCTTGAGCCGAATGGGAGCTTTGGGACGCCGTCCGAGCATGCGCAGAGCGAAGCATCAGCTAGTCGCCGCACAGCGCGCCGGCGTTCCTTAACTTTTTAACCGCATTCTAAGTGTTTAACGAATGTGTGATTGGTATGTAGTGTGATTTAGTGTGTATGGTTTAGTGTTCTCTTGGGGGGCCCCCAGACCCCCCGGTGGTGCGCCCCCCGGGCATTAAACTCACGAGCCGCCACTGCACATAACTTTCTCTTACTCTCGGATTGTGTTCTGTGCTTGTCTAACCAGATTTTTTGTGACGACATGTATTTAGTTTCCGACAGTACGGTACATTTGAATTCAAGATGTAAAATTTATAAACATTGGGAAATATTTATATTTTGTTACCATGGTAACCATTTCTCCATCTTTCCTATGAAGAACGAGTAAAGTGATCTTCAGAATATTTCAATGGCAAAATGAGAATATACATTTTAAAGAGCATCTAAAAAATAATTGATTTATGAATTTTAATCAAAATCGTTCGAGCGAATTTTGAGAAAATCAAAACAAACTGAAAAAGTACCTCAGTAAAGTATTAGTACTCTTTAACCAATTTTGTTCAAAAGCTTCGTGTCACGTCCCAGGGGTACCTTACTTAAAAATAAAATTTGCGACCAGGCACACCAGATTTTTTTTTAGTAGTCCCTTATAATAAATTCCTATAGTAAAATTATCACAAATAATTGTAAAGTCCGGGGGCTTTTATTAATTTTCTTGGTGTTATTAAAATAGTTGTTGCAAAAATTTTAGGCCTTAAAACACATATTAATTAGATATGTATTATATGTGTATGAAAATGCTTTTAAAAACAAATTAACACAATTATAAAATATTATAAAATGGCAGGTATATAGGGAGTAATATTATTTTACATTAGGACTAGAGAGTATTTTATTTTATTCTTGGGTAGTTGTTAAAATTTGGAATAATCTTATTTGGTCAAAAGAGATCATTAAAATTATTTTAAAAAACTAATCCCTAAGTGGATAATAAAATTACTAATTAGTTAATGAATATACTAACAAATACATTATTAATAAATTTCTTATAAATTTAACTTAAAAATATTCTTAATAAGATGTCCATATTATTGCTTATTAATTAAAATTTTTTTTTTTGAAATAAATGATTCCATTTATATATATATATATACACTTGGAAAAAACAAACATATATAATTAATTTTTTATATTTCAACAGATTACAGTTTATTTTCGTTTAATAACAGAAAAATAAAAAGAGATGGGCTAATACAAAAAAACTACCCCTACTCCATTGGCGTTGAAAAAATACCACATCGCCGAGATCATATTTGCTCAATTGAAAGAAAGTTTGTTTTAGAGTTGGAGAAAGTCGTACAATCCTTGCTATAACTTGAAAAATGTATAATAATATAAATAAAGAAACTCCGCATGGCATAATCAGTGTTCGGCCCTACTTTCACGAAAATTAGATTTATTGGAAATAATCGAATAATAGGACGCTGAGAGCCTAATCGATGGAACACTTTTTTTTTTATATTAATTAAAATAAAATAATGGTAAAATATATTAAAAAAAAAAAAACAACGTAAAATTAAAAAATTAAAATCGGACATTTATTAAAATAAAAACTTGTTGAATGATTAAAACAAAATAAATAACTATCTATGTTTTTAGATATATAATAAATGTGGCAATGTGAAAAGTGAATGATTCTCAGGACAATCAATAATTGAAAATATAAAAAAAAAAAAAAACAACTTAAATGGAAATGATTGATAATAAAATTTGTTATCTAGAAGATTCAAACCAATTTTTTTAAAAAAATAAATTAAAAAAATGATAAGCTTCAAAAAAATTAAAATAAATTAAAAACAAAAAAAAAAAAAAAAACTTTAGGCAGTGTATTGGTAATATGTGGAACTTTTTTATATACAAAATTTTCTTAATAACTAAAAATGAAAGTCTTTAGAATTTTATATACATTATTCCTAGTTTATATATATTAATAATAGTACTAACGGCATATAGCGGCGATAAAATGCTATCACGATCTCTGATGTTAATTAACCGTGATAAAACACTCGGTGGATTCGAGAACAACCGTGGAAATTGCCCTCGTCACCCATCAATAACAATTTTAAATATTTATTAAAATGATTTTAATATAACAAAAAAAAAATCAATAAAAGTATAAACGTTATTAGAAAATACTTTCATTTAAATAACATTGTTGAAAAATAAAAGTCTTCCAAAATACTAATAATCCACAAATGTGTTTATTAAAGTTTTTGTGGTTTGTATTATTATTATTTTGGGAGTTTTTAATTATAGACCATATTTTGTATTAATTATTTATTAAAAATATAAATGTTGTACAACGTTTCGACTGCTTATTCTGAAGTTGTTTTCAAATACTGTTCACGGGCTCCGACTCAAGTGAACTAACCTCTAAGGGACCGTTACGTGAATTTTATACAACGACGTCAATGCCATCTACAGTCATTCCTAAGAAGTTAGACACAAATTTTCCATTTACACTCATTCCCATGAAGTTAGACACAATTATTAAACCAAGTCAGCGCTATCTACAATCATTTCTATGAAGTTAGGCAGAAATTTTCGCGGCATTTACACTCATTCCCATGAAGTTAAACACAATTATCAAAGCAAGTGTTTACATAAAAAGCATGATGTTATAACAACTTGAAACTTATAAGGTGCAACTTATTGTAACATCAAGCTTTTTATGTAAACACTTGCTTTGATGATTGTGTTTAACTTCATGGGAATGAGTGTAAATGCCGCGAAAATTTCTGCCTAACTTCATAGGAATGATTGTAGATAGCGCTGACGTCGAGCTATATAAAATGCACGTAACGGTCCTTTGGAGGTTAGTTCACTTAAGCAGTGGTTTCCACATTGTTTATATTTTTAATAAATAATTAATACAAAATGTAGTCTATAATAAAAAACTCCCATAATAATATTAAGATTCCAGTTATCAAAAAAGGATATTGGAAATTCCAGCTAGTATTGTTGAGAATACAAATAATAAAATAGGATTGAAATCTTGGGCGGATTCAAACGATCTTAGGGGGTAAAATTCTTTCGAAAGTAAATTTTAAGATTGGATATTTATATAAAAAAAAATAATCTACGGAAATTCCCCTCCGGATAGGAGTTTTATTATTCAAATGGAAACTCCAACAATTAAATTAACAATTAAAACGGTCTCCAGTATTTGTCAACTAAAAAAATTAAAAAACTTAAGTTAATTTTTCGAATATTTTACAGAGGTTAATCCGCCCTTGATTGAAATCAATTAAAAATTACTAATTAAAAATAAAATTTCCCTAACATAAGACCAAATTAATTCTGAATATATTTATTATATTTTTTACTATCACTCTTTTATACTTTACCGAAATTTTCTTCTATTCAGTAATTTTTATAAACAAATAATTAAATCAGATAGCTAATTTATAAATAACAAAAAAAAAATTTTAGACAAATAAAATTTCAAAGAAACCCGAGTCAAATTTCTTTTTTTAAGAGGACAGTTCAAATATAAAATTAAAAAAAAAAAAAACAAGCGCGTTGAGCAAACATTGATGGAAAAAGCAATAATCAGAATTTTACATTTATAAAAAAAAAAGTTTCATGGACAAAATATATATTCGAATGAATTTGGTCTTTTTTCTTGCAAAAATAATATATTTTCTAAATTTGGGAAAATATAAATGATAAAAAAAATTGATTTGAATGAATCTTTGTACTTATTATTATTATTGTATACTGTATTATAAATAAATGAAGAAATGGTGGTAAGACAAAAAGCATTTCTCTCTCTCTGTTAGATTCATTATTCGATTGATTAGTTGAAATGGACATACGCATGTTTACAGCCATGAGCTTTGATAGAGCAAGCGGGCCAAATCAGACATCTAACGGTGGAGTGGCGTAAAGGTAACAGGTTGTTGTTGTTGTTGTTGTTGTTGTTGCTGTATTTCTTTGGTTTTGATTTGTTGATTGGTTGAAACCTCTTCCTCTTGTTGTATCCTTCGATTGTAATTTTCTAGTGTATGTTTAATTGTCATTTCACTATAACGGCAATTATCCGCTCCGCAGGTGCATGTGAATGATTTGCATTTGATGATCCAAAATTTTTCTCCATAATCGAAACTAAAATTATATAAAACAAAGTATTATTATAAAATCTAAATAATTCACTCTAGGCACTAATTTAAACACTAGGTTTAGTTTTGAAAAATCTGGTGTGACTGGTCGCACAGCACCCAACTTTCTCTTACCTTTGGCAAGAGAAAGTTGTGTTCTGTGCTTGTCAAACCAGATTTTTTTTGTGTCGAGATATATTTAGTTTACTCCGATATATTAGAATTCAAGATATAAAATTTTATTATTTTTTTTTTTTATTAATGTCTTTTTCGGCATCGAAGGCCATTTAGAACCCGTATCTTATTTTATTTGGGTTGGTAGTCAATCCAATTGAAATATATTGTCGCATGAGACGGGATGCGAACCCGCGACCCTTGCTACATAAGGCCAGCACGTTAACCCCCCAGGGAAAAAAATTTTAAAAAAAAAAATTTTCCCCCCCCCCCCCCTACACCAAGGCCCGAGGGCATATAATATTTATAAACATGGGAAAATGTTTATATTTTGTTACCAAGGCAACCATTTCTCCTATCTTTCTTATGAAAGTAAAGTGTGCTTCGAAAGATTTCAAGGGCAAAATGAGAATACACATTTTTAAGAGCATCTAAAAAATAATTGATTTTTGGATTTTAATCAAAAACGTTGGAGCAAATTTAGAGAAAATCGAAAAAAACTGAAAAATTGCATCAGTAAAGTACTAGTACTCTTTGGTCGATTTTGTTCAAAAGCTTCGTGTCACGTCCCATGGGAGGTGCCTAACTTAAATATAAAATTTGAACCTCCTAGCTCTTTTCGTTCTTGAGATATTTTGTTTACAGAGAGACACGCACACCGACCATGTCGCGAAAACGACTTTTATCAGGTTTTCGAAGCCTGTAGCTTGATGTTGCCTTAGTGGAAACGCGCCTCAGATAATGTCAGAACTTATTGGCTAAATGCATATTTTATATTTTTAATACCCAGGATTATCCCTAAAAAATCAAATTTTATGATTTTTTTTAGAAATGTTTATAAAACTGTTATTTTCGAGCTATCCGAATTGTAAAATACATCAAGCAGAGGCTTGAGGGACGTCATTAACTAATTTAAATAAAAATAAATTTCAAATATTGAGTTAAACTATATTATAGATACTTACCCAAGCTCTTCATTTGCGTTTATATCCCGATTAGTAAAGAAAGCGATTCTTGGAAAATGTAAATCTTGATGTTCGATAAAAACCCGAACAGGAAGCAAATTTGGAACGCACATATGATTAATGAAACGAGCAATATTTCCATAATATCGAGCATCTATACAAAATGTTTCACCATCCTGCATGAAATTTAAAAAAAAATCCATTATTTTATATGATCATAGTAATAGAGGATTCTAAAATCTTAATTAATGAAAAAAAATATTAAATTACTAAAAATATACCTTATTATCAAGATCGAAAAGATATGAATCGTCTTCTCTTCTATCAGCTTCAAAATCTGAGATGATTTCACCAATATATTCGCACACGTAAGTGCCTTTCGGAATTGGCCTCAGAGTCCGAACTCCCCATCCTTTGCTGCGCGTTCTGAATAATTGGAAACGTGCAGATATTCCATGTTGGACGACTCTATTCTGGCAAGTGAGCACTGAACAGGCACATGCTGGATTGCATTCAAACAGCATTGGCGGATCTAAAAATAATAATTAAATGTTAGCTTCAAAGAAAGTTTATAAAAAAAGCATAAAAATGCGCACAGATATACGCAGGTGTTTAAGAATTATGTTATGGCTTGTTCTAAGAAAAAAATCTTTAAGTAAAGCCCACGAATGAGCTACGTCATTTTAAATTAAAAGAATAGCAAGGGCTGAAATCCGATCTTTGTCATTGAATTTATTATATATATACATTTCAAAGTTTAAAATGTTAAATTTAAATCTATTACAAGTTTCCTTAAATTTCCCCCAGCTACAATCGTCGACACAGCATTTTCGGTGTGATGATTAATTTAAAAAATATAATTATTTTTTAAATATTTATTTAATTTTTTAAGGTTCAAACGGTATGCATTAATATCCATAAATTAATGCTAACAAACTTGGATATAAAAATACCTAAGACAATTCTGTAAATTTGATCAGGTCATTATCATATAAATTAAAGATGTAGAGGCATTTTATAAAAAATTTATTAATTGAAGTTTGTGGATATGGAAAATGAATTTAAAAAAATAATCTATGTATAATAGAAAAAAAAAAAAAATATATTATATATATATAAGAATGTATGTTGAATATGTAAGTGAGAAATTACTTAACAAATGTAATATTTGTATATCAGGTCCTGAAGATGATAATTCGAAAAGATAATGCATTTCTTTTGTCCTAAAAAAATTAAATAAAATTATAATTTTAAAATTAATCATCACACCAAAAATCCTGTGTCGCTGAGTGTAGCTGTGGCAAATTTAAGGGAACTTTAAGATAAACCTCGTCTCAGAATTAAATAAAAAATTAAATTAAGGAAACAGAGAATACCCGCGGAATATTTATTACATCTCCCTCCTTCATATTCTATAGCTGAGAGATTAAGGATTTACCTGCATAATTGAATGTGTTGAGAAGTTTTCCAGTTTGATCATACCAACAATTTATACTAATTCCTGCACATTTACAATCAACATTATTACAATTTTCTGTACAATTACATGACTGTAAAGAAGTAATTCGACGATCTGGTCCATTCATTTGAGATGTATAGCAATTTTCATTGATATAAATAAAATCGCTAGGTGCAACTTCTCCATCTCCTTCTGTGTTCACACATTGAATTGGATTCGATTCTTTTCCTCGAGTAATATCACTGAAAAAGTAAAAAACAAAAAAAAAAATAGTAATGAAGGGAATATTATTTGATTACTAACTTTTTGAATTATGGTAACTTACTTAGTAAGAATAACATGTTCACCAGGGGAAGGAGGATTTTTATTAATTTGAAGTTGAGAGTTTAATGCAATAGCTGTCTCGCAATCACTCCCTGATATACAAAGTTTCGATGCCAATTCGCCGCTTTTGTTTTTTAAATTTACATTAGCTCCCCGCATTAATAGAAATAGAACACACTCATAATTGTTTTGACGAGAACCAATATGTCTGAAACATTGATTAAGATTAGATTTTGTTCGTGGCATAAATCTGAGTTTGTTTCGCAATAAACGGCTCTTTAAATATAAAAAAAATGAAAAAAAAAACAAACTTACAATGGAGTATCTCCATGAATATTTACACAATTGATTTGTCCTCCGTAATCCACTAGCATTTCGCAAATTTCCATGCTCCCCGATAACGCTGCCCAATGTAGAGCTTGATTATGTTCCGTATCTCTAATGAGAGGATCAGCACGGCGCTCTAACAAATATCTGAAAAAAAAAAATATTGTGTATTATTAATTAATGTGAGATTTGTTTTTATGAGTTTATGTTTGTGAACTGTGACATCACAAAAACAATGTAAATTTAATAAAAACGTACTTTTTATTTTGCAAAATGGATATTTAATAATATTTATTAATTGTGTATATTAATATGGTTATTTATTTAATAATAATAAAAAAAAAAATGGCTAAGCCGGATAAACTGCGGATTACGGATCTGAAGTTTCAAATCAAAGTTTCGAAATCAGTATGTGGCAAATAATTCAACATTGATGACGTCTCTTCTTAGGGTAGGAAAATGGGAAAAAAAATCCTACCCCAGAGACACAAATAACCCAATTTGAGGTGGCCTAAGTGCCTTTTAAATGGGGATGACTCTGACTTGGTTAATCCAAGACCTCCGAAGAGGTGTGGGGAGCGTGGTTGGGAAGGCGCAGTAGGGTACCTCATGAAATCCATGTACAGTGAGGGTCAATTTGTGTCTCTGGGGTAGGATCCCACTCATGCGTTTTCTACTTCTGATTATTTCGTCTTTATAAAAGAAAATAAAAATCTTGATTGAAAATTTTCTAGGTTTGAACCATGAAAGTTTTCATTAAAAATATATATATAGACCTATATATATTTTTTTAAACAATGAAATAATCACAAGTAGAAAACTCACGGATGAGACTTAATATTGTCCTTCACTGTACATATCCTCAGGTAGATTACATTTGAATCAAGGGCGGATACAAGGGGGGGGGGGGAGTAAAAGGGTAATTACCCCCCCCCCCCCCGGAATTGGAAAAAAAAATACTTTTTTTCGCAAAAAAATTTATTTTTAATGTAAAATTTTAAATATTAATACTAAAAATTTGATTTGCATTCTGGCAAACAAGTACAAAATACCCCTTTAAATTACCGAAATTAAGAAAAAAATTGTGTGCTGTGCGACCAGTCACACCAGATTACCCCCCCCCCCCCCGAGAAACACCTCTGGATCCGCCCTTGATTTGAATCGATACCTTTGTGATTTGTTCTAAGAAAGTATCAATAGTAATGATATAATAAAAGTCTGATCTGTTAATTAAAAAAAAAAAAAATATTCTCTAGCCTTGTGTCTGATTTAAACAGTTCTTGACACAATCTTATGCTTATCTTGATTAAGGGTATGTTAATTTTACCGTGTAACAGGAGCATGTCCATGTTCAGCAGCCCAAACTAATGGAGTCCAACCTCCATCGTCAACTTGATTGATATAATTCTTAGCAAAATTTTGTCTCATCAGAAGATAATGGCATGCACCAATATTCCCATATCTGGCCGCAAAATGTAAAGCTGTCATTCCATCAGATCCCTTTAAAAGAAATAAAACAATTTTTAAATAATTATCAATATTTATATATATATATATATATAATAAATGATTACTTTAAAATTTATGTCTGCTCCAGCTTTAATTAGATATTTGACAATTGCAAGGCTTGTCGAATAAGCAACTGCGCACATGAGGGGCGTATTTTGGTCTCGATCAAGAATGTCTATATGTGCCCCAGCTTGCTTCAAGGCATGTAGTGCTGCCAAATGACCCCCTGTGCATGCAGCATGTACTGCGAAACTGCCCGTTATTGAATAATGTTGGTTTGGATTCAAACCAGTTGCTGTTAAAAGAAGATCAAAACATTTTAATAATTTAAACTTAATATTTAAAAATAAATATATTTACCTAGTACAGCGAGAACTTTTTCCGTATTCCCTGTCTTAGCAGCCATATATAAACTTTTAATTGTGTACCTTAAGGAAATAAAAAAATCTATAAATATATGAAATGATTTTAATAATGGTGTAATTTTCTTTTATTAAGGATTTACAAATACCTTGCAGATGAGCCTGCGTTTAATTTAATGGATGCCAATAAATTTGCGAGCAGTTCACGTTCCAATTCGTCTGGCAAACCATGAGCTGTGATCTTTTTACCATTTGGTAAATTAAGTTCAAAATCCGACTGCTCATCTGGACAATCGGGTAACGTCACTTCAGGAAGAGAATCCTCTTTTTGTTCTTTTTTTTGACTACCCATCTTTGCTGAAGAGCTGAATTTTGGTGTGTAGAGAAGCAAAGTGTCATTGTATTATTTTATATTTAAAAATAATAAAAACAATCAAGCAAGTAAATATACAGTATAAACAAGAGTGTGCAAAAGTCTACTGTTCATGGAAAAATGATGACTGCACAGCAAACACCTTTTTTTTACCATCGGTATTAGAAAGTTGTGGGATGTGCTGTCATACCAAATATTTATGGGTCGAGATATATTTAGTCTCCACTAGTATATTAAATTCCAAGAGATAAAAATCTGCTGTGACTGGTCACAAATCAAATTGGAAATTAAAAGGTCGTAATGGACAAAATAGCAAAAATGAGCTATATATACAGAAATGTTCAGCTTTTTGAGCTTTACAAAACAGTCTAATTAAAATTGTGCTATCTCAAAAAAAAGTGTTTTTAATTTTTTATAGATATTAGAGATATCATAGGAATTTATTAGGGTATAGTGTTTTTCAACCTAACACTTTGCGCAAAATTGTCAAAAAGGATTAGAAATTCTGAGAAGTGTCTTTCAAAGACTAAAATAGTACTAAAGTCAAAAAAGTTATGAGGGAAAATGTTTGTTTTTTTCGTTTTTTTTTTTTGGCTCTACTGAAAAGTAACATTTTGTCTTTTACGACCTTTTAATTTTGGAGTATCGATATATTAGAATTTAAGATATAAAACAAACATGAGAAAATAGTTATATTTGGTTAGCATGGCAACCATCTGTCCTATCTTTCCTATAAAGTACCCGAGTAAAATATGCTTTAAAAAATTTTGGGGGCAAAGTGAGAAAATACATTTTAAAGAGCATTTAAAAAATAATTGGTTTATGAATTTTAATCCAAATCGTTGGTGCGAATATTGAGAAAATCGAAAAAAATTAAAACATCTGTAAAGTATTAGTACTTTTTGGCCGATTTTGTTTAAAAGCTGTCAGAGGGGTACCTAAGTTAAAAAAAAAATTCCACCTCCAAGCACTTTTCGTTCTTGAGATGTTTTGTTCACAGACACACAGACAGATCATGTTGAGAGAAAAACACTTTTTTGAATTCAGAGGACCTAAAAACGTGTAAATCCATCAAATTCTCGACATCAAATTTTTTACATGAATCCAATACTTTCTCTCTATATACTACATATATACATATATACTGTATGTATGAGAAAGTAAAAATTTTAAATCAGAAGAAAATATTTATTTATTGTAACCGTGGCAACCATTTCGTCTAGAGATATTTGGTCCAAAATGGCTTTCCGATCTCTTTTATAGTCAAAGAGAAAGGTGAAAGAAAAAAGTCTTTATATTAGCCAAAAATTTGGAAGTAGATCTGTGAATGGGAACACTTTTCTCTACAGCTCTAGATTTATTAAAAGAAGGCAAAAAGTATAATGCCCCACATCTTTATGTAGTTTTTTTCGAAAAAATTGTTTGATGATTTTGTAAATATCAAAAATATTCTGAAATAAAATATAATTAAATTTTTCAATTAGAGAGAGTGCCAAAATTAAAATCGTCTCATGTGATTATTTCAATGTTTTATTTTTTAAATGTGAAAAATACTTATAAAACAATGAAATAATCACATAAGAAATGATATGCTTTAACTTTGATACTCACTACAATATCATGCCATATATAAAATTACGACTGACTTTTGCAGGCTAATGTAAAATTCTCTCCAATTATTATTTTTCTAAAATATTAGAAAAAAAATCTATGTTTAATTCAGTCCCACATTTAATAATGAGCATAAATTAAACAATTTGAAAAATTATTTAATAGTCAAATGAAGAAATTACATATTATTAATAATTACAATGGTTTAGGAGGCTTCTGTTGAGGAAGAAAAACGGGTGTTTTTTGGTACTTAATGCGAATGACTATATCTTCTGCCGGGGAACTGACGCCACAATGTGGACATATAGTTCCAATTCCTTTTACTGTCATTTGACATTCTCGATGATAAAGATGCTTGGATGGACACATCACGAATTTCCCCTGAGAGAGAGAAACAAAACAATTAAAATTATTGGTGCATTTTCTCAAAGGCTGAAAAGTCAGATGAATTTTTTTTTTAATTTGCTTTTACTAAGTAAGGGCCATTCTACAAGAGCGTTTTTGCCGCATTCCTAACGCCGCGATTTCAACGCGTCAAAAACGCTCGTGTAGATTGGCCCTAAGATCCGGTGCTTACTAAACGTCTCCAAAAAAGATAAAAAATTCTTACCTGAGTACAAAAAATTCCGCAAGTGGGACAACAACCGTGGCGATAAAATCTTTCTGAATGGGTGTAACAAAGAAGCAGGTAAGGAACTCGATTACTTGCACGTAAAAGTCCTACTTCGTTATCAGTAATTAGATTACAGCAACCGACTAATCGATCGCCGAGAGTGTCAGTGCCCTGGCAATAAAGATCTCCTGAAGAATTTGCAACATAGAGTTGGGGTATTTTTTGACAGTGGCAGAATGAAGATGTCGTAGAATTCTAAAACAATTAATATTATTATTATTGCTATAAATAGATAGATTTTTAGAAAAATAATTAGGGAGGGAATTTAGAGATGTACAGTGAGGAACAATATTAAGTCCCACCCAATGTGATTATTTCATTGTTTTTATAAAAGAAAATGAAATTTTCTAGGTTTGAACCATGAAAGTTTCTATAATATTTTTTTAAAAACAATGAAATAACAAGTAGAAAACGCATGGGTGGGACTTAATATTGTCCCCCACTGTACGTCTTGATTTAAGATACATTTATCTTTTCACTCACTGTCGTTAAAATAATCTGAAAACTAATAAAGTGCGTAATAATGGTGAGGTAGTGGCTATAGAAATGATAAGTATGCAGCCAGGAATGAAATTAAATAAAAAATTTTTAAGTCAATCTTTTTCTAATTTTTTATTCCAATTTTCAGTCGCATATCGCGTCCTTCTTCAGGACAATTGAAAGTCGGTATAATACAGATAGGTGCATTTTTTTTAACAATATAAAATCACACTTTAAGAATGTGCAATGCATTTTTTGAAACTGCATATATTTAATGGCATTCATTGACGCATTAAATTTAATGCGGGAGGTGTCGATTCAAATAAAGCATTACACATTCAATAATAATAATATTTAATGGCTGGAAATATATGTAAGAATGATATGAAAAAGCAGGCAGCCAGAAAAAAAAACACTCGATACTCTGAGAACGTTCTGACGTTACGGGTAAAATTTATTCAACTCTCCTCAGTGAACAATCTTAAAGTGTGATTTTATATAGTAAAAAAAAACACCCATTTGTATTATACTATTCTGAAGAATGGCGCGATTTGCTTCCGCGATTGAAATAAAAAATTAGATAAAGATTGACTTAAAAATTTTTTGTCTAATTTGATTCCTGGCTGCCATCCTGCACATACTTGCTAATAAAGTGTAATTTGTGTTGATCATTCTCAATGTTAGCATCAAATGATCAATAGTTTTATAATTATGTATCTTAAATAAAACATTGATTCCAGATTGAACAAGGAATTTCCTAAATTATAAATTTTGTCTCATTTATTTATCGATATTTCCATCCTTGTTCAACCTGGAATCTGTATTTTACTTAAAAGAAGATTTTTCTGGGTTTTCTTTTATGATTTCAAGTAGCAAAAAATAAATTATAAAAATTAAAAACAGAATAAATATAAAAACTTACTCCATTTGTTTGCGTAAAGCCAGATGATGTAAAATCACTTCGACTTCTTTTATTGACATCTTCTATAATAAAAGTTAAATGTATTATATTAGAGAGTGTAAACAAATATTTATGAATGATAATAAATGTATATATATATATATTAAGGGGAGTTTATTTTATTTTAGAATTTAAGAACGCCAAATCTTAGATTGATTGCCATATCGAGCCTAAATTTCTAAAACAAGAAACATCTATTTTTTAGAAAATGAAAAAAAATGAAAGACTTGTTTTTCGACCCGAATTATTTTATTTTCCATTGTCGACGTTTCGGGGAATAAACGACACCCATCTCCAGAACAAAGGTGTTAAAAAATTCTTTTTCAGTTGTTACATGAGTAAGAATGTTAGAATATTTTAGAATATACAAATTCATCTGCGTGTAGAACTGTCAGAGTCAACTCTGAGGCAGTGCTAAGAATTTTTATCCTGAAGATGGGTGACGTTTAGTCAACAAGAGAAAATAAAATAATTCGGGCCTAAAAACAAGACTTTCTTTTTATTTTGTCTTTATCTTTGATTCAAAATTAATGCTTAGAATATGCCAAGAACGACAGCATTTGATATGCTAACTATTTTTGTGATTTTTTTTTAATATTTCTTTTGTTTTCCTCTCTTTAGAGAGATTTCTATAAGGGATTGCTAATTAAATTAAATTTCATTTTTATCTGTATAACGGCATTCCTCCACATCGTCTTTGATCTATTTTTTACTTAGACGAACAAATGTGATTCAATTTTTAATTTTATTTTATTTTTGTAAATAAATCATTTACTAATCTAAAAAGGATTTATTATGGGACATTTCGAAAATAAGCTGTTGTTTTTAGTAATTCCCTAGCTCAGTTTTCGTTTCAAAATTTCGAAAAAATTATATATATATATATATAATGTATTTATATACTTATAATGTATTATGTAGGCCTATATATATATATATATATATCAAATTGAAAGCAAATAAAGATTTTTAATAGACGGTATTTAGGAATTTGTAAAAATTAAAATGAATAATAATTGAATTACCTGAATAAGTATGATCGCCCTGTCTCTTTTTCTGTGTATTTGTTATTGGGCATGTTTCTGCTGTGAGTGGACTTTCACTTCGACTTGTACTACACGCTTAAAATAAATAAATATTGGTAAAATAAATTGAAGAATAAATAAATATATATGTATAAAAAATAAACTTACAGGATGCTTCTTTGATAGTTGTGATTGCTGTGTGGAAATTTGTATTTTTCACATTGATCAGTGTTAGATTATCATTTTCTTTTTTAATATTATTTTCTTGTTTTAAGTCCTTTTCTATACTAGCATTTGTACTCTCACTTGTAGTTCTATAACGATGCTGTTGTTGTTGTTGTTGTTGTGTTTTTCGATTTTGTTTATTTTTATTAGCATTAAATGAATACCTTAAACCTTTATAAGGCTTGTAGCGTCTTTTGCCAGTCTTTGTTAAATTTTTACTGGTCACTACTCCGTTGGTCTGAGGTTCCTCATTTTTGACATTTAACTTGGGTTTTATTTGTTTAGGTAATTTATTATTTTGCTGTGTGGTGGTGATTAATTTTGTTTTATGTAAACGTCCACTTGTTCTCTTATCATCCATATGACTAAAAGATTTCTCTTTTCTAGCAATTGCACTTTGAAGCACCGACTCACGAGGACAGTCTTTAGATCGTCTTCTTGCTGATCGTTTAACACCTTGCTCTTCTGTGGGGGTTTTGGCATTTTGACTTCTCAAAGAACGTTTGCCCCTTTTTGGTGTTTGTTGTTCGTTAAGGTTAGGTTCAACTTTAACTAATGTCCACATATCATCTTGTTGTTTAACTTTTTTCACACTTTCTTCTTCTGATGTTTTTAATGTAATCACAATTCTTGGTTTCACTTCACCAGAATTATTTTCTTCACTTGTTGTGTTATTAATTTCAATATTTTCTTCGTCATCGTCTTCATTCATATTTTTATTAAATTCACTTTTCATCTCGCCGATAATCGAATTAATTAGATTGAAATCAACTTCTCGCTCACCATTTGTGAGTTTTTTATTATGATAAACAGGTTCTTCGTTCATTTTAATTTTAGAAATGTCTTCGTCTTGGTCTTCAGCTGGTTGTTGTTGTTGATTTGTCGAGGTCGTTTTCACATCCTCATTTGTATCGTTCATCTTGTAAAATAATTATTTTCAACACACGTTTAGAGAAATAGCGATGACATTGCGAGTGCTGAGTGCAGACGCAGACGCGATTCGATGCAAATGGCCAGGCGGCTTGGCTGCCTTTACGTTCCCCTTTGTCTTGGTTATTTTACCTCTTAACTCACACTTTTTATAAACACCAGAAAATAACCTTAACTCACCAAAATAAACAGAAACCAAAAACCGCCTTCTTCTCAATTTAAAAAAATCAATACTTACTTATAAATACATAATAATTAATGATAACACAAAAATAAATACTCCTAGATAATCTCTTTTCATTCATTTAATTATTCTTCGGATAAAATTTTTAATAATAAAAATTTTTCTTTTAACTATCTTGTCTTTCTCTTGAACACGCTTCTCTTATCAATCAAGAAGGAAAGAGAAAGTGACATATAAAAAAAAAAGCTTGGAGGAAATATATCATACTACGATTGCTTGATTTAATCTACTCTTCATATTTGTTTTAAAAAATAAATTTCTTAAATTTTTATTAAAAATATTATGAAATCTATTTATTTCTTTCTTTATAGTTATTTTTTATGTTTTCTTCGAGATGGTGGCCCCCCTGGGCACAGACACCCTTTGGCTTCGAGAAAAAATCCTTAATGACAGAAAATCACTTTAATATCAATAAAGAAATCATTATGTAATCTTCTAGATCTCATTTTTTTACCCAGTTTTTGTTTAAATTAGATCACAAATGATAAGAGATATAAAGGGATCGCGATTAAATTGGGTTCATTAAAAAATGGTCTTATGTATATAATTTTGTTCTCTCTTAATAAAAAAATTAATTAAATTAATTTTTATATATTACTATGGGAATTTTTAAATAAAATTTATCCGTATGTTAGCGAGGTGAATAGCTGAATCAATACGTAGTAGAAAAATAAAAGGCCGAGCAGCTAGATTTATTTCTTTAATAGAGAACTCACAGCGACGTTTCGGTCGACTATGCGACCATCTTCATGGCTACAATGGAGTAAACATTACATTACAATTTGTGTAAACTCCATTGTACCCATGAAGATGGTCGCATACTCGACCGAAACGTCGCTCTGAGTTCTCTATTAAAGAAATAAATCTAGCTGCTCGGCCTTTTATTTTTCTACTAAAATTTATCCATTTAGTTATCTATTTTTGTAAATTCGTTTAGATGGTTGTAATTAATCTTTCTTAATTTATGTATTTTTTTCTGTAATCTTAGACCAGTCTTTATTTATTATTCAAATTGGTAGCCAGATCATTTTAATAAATTAATGTCACGATCTCTGAATCTTAAAAAAAAAGCGAGACTTGTACCTCAAAAGAGCATAGAAATATATTTAAGGATGTTGATAAGAGAAGTGGCTGTTCAAGGATTAGAATGATAGACAGGAAGAGAGGATGTCAGCCAAAAGGAATCGAATAAAAATCTCCATTCAGAAGACGTTTCGGGTTTAATTAAATAAATCCATCATCAGTTCTTAAGAGATTATTGGCAATCTCAAGGTGTACACCATTGAGATGCAGATAGAGTTGTTATTGGTGAAATAAATGTCATAAATGACGTGAACGATTGTCATAAAATCCAGAATGGACAATCTAAATGTGTGGTGTACAATAAATGATATGTATCTTAACACATCAAAATGTTCATTGACTATAGTAAAAATAAAATGTGTTGTTTGATTGTCATATTAATAAAGCATAGTTAATTAAAGATCTAGGGGTGATCTTTGATTCAAAATTAAATTTCGATGCCCATGTTCGGGAAATGGTTAATAAGGTCTATAGAATGTTGGGTTTTGTAAAAAGAAACTCCAAAAACTTTGTTGAGGTCTCTACTTTGAATAGGTTATACTATTCACTAGTGAGATCTCAACTTGAATATGTAACTTTAATCACCCCCCACTGTCAGTCTACAAATAAACATGATAGAGGGGGTTCAGAAAAAATATTTGAGATACCTATTTTATAAAAAAATTGGTCTTCCTGGCACAGCAGTAAGCTACTCTGAGCTTTGTAAATTATTTTATTTTAAAAGTCTTCTCGAGAGAAGGAGGGATGACATCCTCAAAAATTTAGAAAATCTTTTGGGTAATCGCTGGGATTGTAGCGAACTGTTAGCGAAAATAGGCGTCAAGGTCCCGGCGGTTGCCCTGAGGTCCGTGTCCCTCTTTTATCTCGAGAGGGCTAGGACAAGAACACTAGAAAAGTCTCCAATTTTTAAAATGTGCTCGGAGTATGCTAGGAAAGACAACAATTGATATGCTATTTTTTTACTATTTTTTGTTTTGTTGTTCTTTTTTTGTGTTTCTATTTTTTTCCTCTCTGTAATTGGAAGAAATTCTGTTGAGAGATTTCTGAATAAATAAATAAATATTTAATTTGAGTCTCAAGCTTTCGGCACAGACATGAGCGCAGCTAGAGAATTTGGCTGGGGACCATGGGCAGCCATCCTCCTGGGGACCTGGAAGGCCCCATATTCTATCAATTTGTTGGGGGGGGGGGGGGCGGATTCTCCCCCGGGACTCCCGTAGCACAGATGCAGCACGATGGCTTCAGAGACTTTTTTCTGCACCACTTATTCATCTCCAAAATCTAAAATTTTCTGTGAGCAAATAACATACAAAAGAACAAATATGCTGTATAAAAATGAAAATATTTTTAAATTCTTTGCCAACATTTTATTCAGGAAACAAATTCACTTGAAATGTTTCTGTCCCATCATCACCCTGGGAATTTTTGATTTCTGGAAACGTCTTAAAAAATTTTGTCTTTTGACTGGCGAGAATCTAAGCATTGATATATAATATTTTTCTTAGCACTTAATTTAATTATAAATTGAAAAAAAAAAAAACACACAGACAATGTTACTTTAAAACTTTTCATCCCGACAAATAAGTAGCTATGCGCTCTTGACGGAGGACTAACCGGTTCTATATATATACGAATGCGTACTTATGACGAATTTATTTACTTTCCATCTTAAATAAATCTTATTAACTGTGAATGATCATCGAAAAACAATTCGGGATACAGGGTGCTGAATGAGATTCGCAGATACAGCATTTTCCAGCCAGCATACTTGGTATCAGTAGCTCAACTAGGTGGGGGCGAAGGGGGTGTTCGCCCCCCAGGGGCACCAAGCCTTTGGCACCTCTCGATGCCTACATAGGCGTCCTAGGGCATCTAAGATATAGCTCAGGGACGGTGATTTTTTCATATTCTTTCCATAGATTGTCTAAAAAAATTGAGTTTTCTTTTAAAATTATATTAGGTCTTGAAAAACGGCGCACTAGTTGAGCTTCGCCCCCTCCGCTATCAAAGACTAGTTACGCCGCTGCTTCGTATTTAATAAATGACTTGAAAGAAATAAAACTAAATTGAGTAAGGAATGTATATAAAAATAATTAAAATAATAATTTTTCTCGAAATCGAGATCTCCATGAAAATAATCCCCTCCCCTAACTCCCTGATGTTTGTGGCTCAGGGCTAGAGCATTAGCTTCTGGTCCCAAAGGTTAAGGGTTCGCATCCCGTCTCATGCGACAAAAATTATTTCAATTAGATTGGCTATTAATCCAATTGAAATAATTAGAGCCTTTGATGCCGAAAAAGACCTTAAATGATACTAAAAAAAACTCGCTGATGTTCGATTAGATTACTATATAATTAGAGTGAGGTGGATAGCTGAGTAGAGTAGATCTTGTAGTAAGGACAGTGGTGTAACATTTACCCCCGCAAACCCCGCGATGCCCCGGGTCCTTGCCCCATTTCCGCGATGCGGGGTCGGCGGACCTCACTTTTTTCCCTCCAACTCTACCAAGCGTTTTTGTGACTGGAAGAAATAGGACAGGCCGGCCCTCGTGCGGTCTGACGCCTTTGAAAAGAGGAAGGAAGAGACAAAGAACTGACAGCCTGTTCCAGCTCGGGTAGCTCGTGGTTGCCATCCACGTACCCACAAGATGTGGGCCCCTGAGCGATAGTCAGAGAAAGAATTAAAAAAAAAATTTTTTTGTAATTTGGCAAAAAAAGAAGACACTCAGAAATGGAGAAAAGTAAAAAATTGCAAAGAAAATTTTGCTAATGACCAAAATTTTCAAAGAAAAAAAAATCGATTTTATTTACCAAAAAATTCTAATCGTGTCATTAGAATATAAGATGGAGGTGGACAAATACATGTACACATAGGCTATATCAACAGAGTATCAAAAATAAATTGGGGGCATCTAGGGGAGGAGATGCCATTGTCTGGATCCCCGTAGCGCCGTCACTGTTTAGTGTGCGTAGTTTGTTGCTGAGACAGGATAGGCGAAGGATCAAAATTAAGGCTTTTTAAGACTCCTGGAACAATTTGAAGAATTTTGATTTATTTCTTTTATCCTCGCATAAGGAGATTTATTAGACAGACCAGGATTATTTTTTTAAACAATAAAAATATTTAGGTATCAAGACTTTGATTCTCACTCAGGGCCGGAACTAGGAGATTTTTTAGGGGGGGCAAAATTTAATTTGCCGCCCCTTCCTTAAAATTTTCTATACAAAATTCATATCATTTTACCTTTTTTTTAGTAAATCTTTCTTTAATTGCCGCCCCCTGAAATCTGCCGCCCGGGGCACAAGCACCCACTGCCCCCCCCCCTAGATCCGGCCCTGTTCTCACCAGTCAAAAGTCTTTTGTAAGTGATTCACGGTTCACACTAAAAACAGCCCCTATCTGAGAGCATTCGGCAAATTTGTTTATTAAAGCTTTTGTGGTTTGTATTATTATTATTATTATTATGGAAGTTTTTAATTATAGGCCACATGTGTATATTAATTATTCAATAGAAATATTAATAACAGGAATGAAAGTTAGAAGAAAAATGCAGCCAGAATTTTTTCTTTAAAAATATATTTCAACAGCTAGCTGACGTTTCGGCTTTGGTTAAAGCCATCCTCGGAGCTGCTGTTTTTTTAAAAATTTTTTAAAGAAAAAATTCTGGCTGCATTTTCTTCTAACTTTCATTCCTGTTACAAATTCTACCAGCCATAAAATACCCTTATACTAAGAAATATTAATACTGCAGGGCCGGATCTAGGGGGGGGGGGGGGCAGTGGGTGCGTGTGCCCCGGGCGGCAATTAAAGAAAGATTTACTAAAAAAAAGGTAAACTGATATGAATTTTGTATAGAAAATTTTAAGGAGGGGGCGGCAAATTAAATTTTGCCCCCCCCTTAGATCCGGCCCTGTAATACTGTACAATGTTTCGACTACTTATTTTGAAGTTAAAAATGCCTGCCGAATAAGTAGTCGAAACATTGAACAGTATTTATATAAAAAAAAAAAAAATTAATACAAAATGTGGTCTATAATTAAAAACTCGAAAAATTGTCCTCCGTATCTTAAACCAAGATTTTTTTTTTTTAAATTTGTCATGCTTTAATTAAACATTCGGGACTCGTGATTTATAAATGGTGCTGGAGATGCGTAACTCTTGAGATATTAAACCGAATTTCTTCTTTGTCTGGGTAAATGTGCTAGAATTATAAGGAGAGATACTTATTGAATTGATATCTACATCAAAGCTAAATAAATGTAGGATGTTTTTGTTTGAATAAATATAAATAGGGAAGAAATTAATCGGAATAAATTGAATTTTTCTATAAAAAATGAAATGGTACGAAGGAACCAAAAAGCAGCAAAGATAGTGAGTGACTTGTTTTAATGTTAACTAGGGAAAAAAGTGAAATAAGCAAATAGGGTTGTATAGTGTATATTGTTTAGAGATATAGCTGGGATGTAAACTTTTGAAAAGGAAGATGAAGATGATAGACAGAGAAAGAAGAAGCAAGTTTAAGAAAATTCCTAGACATAGGACGTGCCAGTTTATTGACATCACAATACTGTGATTATTGTGAGGGGCGATTAGGCGAGGGGATAAAGAGGCTTAGCTTATAATCATGAGTTGAAAACAACTCGATTTCAAATCCACCTCATGGCAAAATATCATCTAACTCTTTGTGAGATGTCTCCTCCTGAGTAGTGAAACGGGAACCCACCTCAGTGTTATTCCCTTTAAATTAAATTTAAGGATTTAAATTGTGGTGTGGGTTTCAAGTGAAACTTTTTGAACAAAGGTTGTATTTGTGTGAACCCTCGTGAAACTCACATAAATACAACCTTTATTCCCATTAAAGCTATCTCTCAGAGTAAGCATACTGTGTCAGAAAATTTATCTTGTTTTGGTCCTCTACTTCTCAAAAGGGGAAAAAAAAAATCAAATTTCTCACTTGTCAGCCTGTTGTTAGGCAGGTCAGATCTATAAGGGGATTATTATACATGTAGTTAAATATATGATAATTTATGACTTTAAAGTCCGAATTTGATGCATATTAATATTTGATTAGTCGCGGATTCGGACCCCAGCCCCAGGCAGTCCGATGATTTTATTTAAGCCATTTGGATACCAAATGTGTGAATGTGTTGTCAATATAGCAAATAGCTCTGATGGTCTTAACCAAGATCGAAACGTCAGCATAAAGACCCTATTAAATGAAATATTATTTAACTGCCAATCTTTTCATTACAACTTAACGACAGCTATAAAAAATAAACAAATGATATGGTTTGACCACTTACAAAGGTTGGTGGGTAATGGTTGCTCCAAGAAAATCTGGAATTAGCAGGATCCGAAAAGGAAAAGGCGAGGAAGGCCACCAAGAACGTGGATCCAGAGAATCGGAGAGGCCATGGAAGTCTGAGGGCTGGAGGATGCCTGAATCAACAGAAAGGAATGCAGATTAGGAAGTGAGAAACAAGGTCGGCTCTAGGCAAACTAGCAATATATAGATATACAGATATGCAGAAAAGGCCTAGAATAAGAGTGTGGCTTGGGTTTTCACACATGCTTTAAAACAACGTTAGGAAACTCTCGGCTTCAGTTCTAAAACTCAAATAGTTCGAAGCAGTTTGTTGGGAAAAAGAATTTGTGACCCTGGAGCTCGAAGTGAATGGTTTAGGACCGAAATGATAGCAATGACAAAACACAAGCCACGCTCCCTTCAAATTGTAAGGGCTAAGCTGCATATTTATCTAGACAAGTTAATCATATGGATAATTATAAGATAAATTTCTTTTTAATCAAAAAGGAGTTGATAAACAAAATACAATAATTAGAATGAAAAAAAATCAACGGAAATTGAGCTTTATTAGTTATGTCAAAGGAAAGACTAGAATATTCCTTGATATTTATTTATTTAATTATTTATTATTTTCATTATATGGACTTTTCAGAGGACTAAATGGGATAAATTTTTGGATTTGAAAATTTTAGGATTTAGTTCTAAAGAATTGCAAAATTATTTTTTAAATTATATTACAAAAAAAAACATCATCTTTATGATATTCACATAATAATATCTAATTTTTTAATTAGTAAGACTAAATTACTTCTTTTTTGGTTTTAAAGTAAAATATAAAATACAAAGTCCTACAACGGCATATGTAGCTTTAGCAACCTGAAATCATAAAATAATTAAGAAATTCTTTTTACATTATATATAATATTTGTAAATATAAAAAAGCCTTACGTTTGCCCTTCCTCTTAAAGTTTCTCCATTGAAATATTTGCTAAGTCCTTTCAAATGGGCATCGCTCTCCGGTCCATGTCCCTCTCCAGCCATTTCTGTAATTTTTATTTTATTATATTAATAAAATGAAACTTTGAGTTTTTAATTAATAAAATACTTACTTAATAATTGTAGAATAAATTTATAAGTTACTGTATTAGATAATAGGATCTAAAAAAGGTTAGAAAGAAGATTGGATCAATACAAGTGTTATTTCATCTTTAAATTGAAAAATTTTGACAATAAATTTATAAACTTTTTAATTAAAAATCAAATTTAATAATTTCTATTTTTATTGATGAATATTTTTGTAATATTTATTAAAAAAATATTTTTTTTATCATTTATTTGACTTTTACCGCCTTTTTTTTATGAATTTCAAACTTGATTATTAAGCCGAAAAAGACCTTAAATGAAATTTAAATTATTATGATCAAATGGCTTAAATAGAAATACGTAGACCCTCAATAGATATTATAAATAATAACGGTTATCGTCAAAGTCTTATAGGCCTATGGCCTAAGCTGCCGAAAAGACTGTGAATGAGAAAAAAAGCGAGTGTTTAAAAAAAAAAATTATAAATAGTTTCGATAAAATTTCTTAAATGCAGTTTGGCATTAGCGACATGCTAGTCAAATCCTCTGTTAAAAGATAGGAAACCCGTCATTTATTTGTATTATTATAAATATTTATTAGAAATGTATAAAAACTATTAGAAAGGGAGAACTTCTGCTCTTCCAAAACTTGCTGGCTCCCCAGCACTGGACATAGGCATTTTTTAAATAAATAAGCGATCACCAGTCAACGGAATATAAGAGAAGTAGACACTTGGAACAAAACTGTAAGGCTGAACGCACGCCAATTGAGCAAAAACATTTTCGGACAAAACCTTTTGCTCAATGCCAACGCATACCGATTGAGCAAAACGCTCAATGGCAAAACATTTTGTTCAATGGTGTCGAATCATGCTCAATTGTGTTTTGCCTCCTCGGTGAGCGTTGACTTTAGCAGGAAATAGGGATATAGAAACAATTAAAGAGAATGGTTTAAAAATTTGATTTATTTTAGATTTTTTTCTTGGAAACATATGTTTTTTTTTAATAAAAAACTATAATAATATTATCATGAATATTCTATAAAGGCATAATAATTTTAATTTTTTTGTTAATCCAAGAATTAATAAAATTGATACAACTAAAGTAAGGGCTCGCAAAGAAACAAATTTAGAGAATCTAGTGTGACAGGTCGCAACTTTCTCTTATCTTCGTTAATTAATATAAAGTTGTGTTTTGTACTTGTCACACAAGATTTTTGTGTCAACATACATGCTGGGTGGCGAAAGTCCGAAATTGAACAATTCGAGAAAAGGCGTTTGAAAGTTTTATAAACATATACATTTAAATAGCCTAGCAACAATGAATAGGCAGCAATGGAAGCCACTCTGGCACTCAAAAGAGAAGACGTTTTAACAATGTTTGCTAGGCTTAACTCAAAAATTGAATTTGCGGCTTTCGCCACTCAGCATTCTCAGCAGACGATATTTAGTTTCCGACAGTACTTTATGCATAATGCTCCGTTGGTATAAAAAGGTTACTATGCGCTCGACCGACAGGTGGTAGGAAATCAAGGCAGTCGCTCAGTTCCTGTTCTACTTACTAATTTTCACAATTAATTCTGAAGTTGGTATGTCTGATTTTTTATAAGTTAGGAAAATAATACGATGAGTCCAGTATAACCAAGGAGAAGAAGGCCAAACTAACAAATTTTGGAGAAAAATTCCTTATTTTTGTGAAATAAATAATTATTAAATTTGATAAAAAATAGATTGCATTTGTTCCAAATTTTCAGGCCACTTTTGAGGGAACCCCTGATCCAAAGCTAATCACATATGGATCATTTTTACTTTCTCTTACCTATATATGTTAATATAAAGAGAGAAAGTATTGGTTTCATGTCAAAAGTTCGATGTCGAGATTTTGATGGATATACACGTTTTGAGGTCCCCTGGATCAAAAAAAGTGGTTTTCGCGACATGGTCTGTCTGTGTGTGTGAACAAAATATCTCAAGAACGAAAAGAAAGGAGGTTGGAATTTTATATTCAAGTTTGACACCTTCCAGGCACGTGACACGAAACTAATAATTTACTGATGTACTTTTTCAGTTTTTTTTTTAGATTTTCTCAAAATTCGCTCCAACGATTTTGATTAAAATTCATAAATCAATTATTTTTTAGATTCTCTTTAAAATGTACCATCAAGAGAAAAGATATTGGACAACCCCCTCACTTCTACCTGAATTTAGAGCCTTTTGAGGTATGTATACAGGGCCGTAACTAGGCAGATGCAACAGGTACACCGTGTATCTGTTGTATCTGCCTAGTTACGGCCCTATATCATACCTCAAAAGGCTCTAAATTCAGGTAGAAGTGAGGGGGTTGTCCAATATCTTTTCTCTTGATGGTATATTCTCATTTTGCCATTGTACATCTTGAGTTTTAATATATAGGCGGAAACTAAATATATCTCGACACAAAAAATCTGGCGTGACAAGCACAGAACACAACTTTCGATTAACGAAGGTAAGAGAAAGTTGTGTGCTGTGCGACCATCACACCAGATTTTTAAAGTTATTTTTGATTAGTGATTAAAATAGATAATTTTTGATGATTAACAGTTGGTTACATAGTATTATATACGATTCTAAATCAATTAATTATTTTTAGAGTAAAAAAAATATACATCTAGCTTAAAGCATAATGATTTTATCATCTTTAATAAAATGAATTTATGATTAGATTATAAAATAATTATTCTATTTTTTTTTTAATTAAATAATTTTTATACATAGGGCCTATAAAATAAAAAGAATCGATAAAATAAAATTTATTAATTTATTAATTAGGAAGCAATTGTTTGCGTGGGTGCATTATTTGAAGCTGGATTACGTGGTTTAGGTTCGGGTACTCCCAAAAGATCACAGATCTGTTTTCTAATAGGAATAAGAGTTTGAAGATCTTGATCCCAAAAAGTGTCAGCGAGGAGAGTCATCGCTTGATCCATTCTCTCCGAATCAACAATATTCGCTTCTTCTCCATAGAGCATTAAAGCTTCATATAATTTATTTGCTGTCGATTTTCGTATATAAATAAAACGATGACCCAAAAATCGACAAAGAGTCGTCAAAGCGCTTATATTGACTGGTGATTTTGCCTGAAAAAAGAAAATTTTGTAAATGACAATCAGAGTAGGCAAGTAATTTTTAGCCGAGTAAATTACAGGGATATTTACTATAAACAACTAGGTCATTGTAAATAACTGTAAATAACGAACTCTCTGAAATAACAGGTTCAAAGCCAATATTTCCAATTTTTTTATGTTTTAGAGCATTGACGATGTTGTTTTCTTTTTATTTAGTGAATAATTTAATTAAAATGTTTATAAAATAATTAAAAAATGAATTTCAAAAATTAAATATGGTAACCTAACCTACAACTGTCATTTCATTTGTAAGTACATTATTTTCTTTAATAAATTAATATCAGATAATTAAATTCACTTTGCGTTTATTTTTTTAGGCTTCAGATAAGGAACTCAACATATGGAAAATTAATTTTAGAATATATATGGCTCGAAAAGTGGAATCTGACAGGGGTTGCAAAATCCATTATTATATGAATCCTCAAGATTATAAAAAAATTCAAAAGAATCTCATCTTATTCTTAAATATAAAAATATCTAAAAAAAGAAATATAAAATGTCAAATTAATAAGTATGAATATACTGAATCTTGTTTTTGTTTGAATTTGATGAATTTTTTTTATTTTATTTTCCTTTCTCGCGAGGTTCGCGCATGCGCGCCCGTGTTATTTACAGTTAGATACAGTTATTAACTGTTTACAGTTACAGTTATTTACAAGATTTTTGTAAAATAGCTACAAAATTTTGTAAATAACCCAACTCTGTTGACACTTTTTGGATAACTCTTCTCTATTAATAATTAAATTACTTGAATAAGTTGGCATAGAACATCTTCAGCTGCCAAATGTTTTGGAATATCGCTACATTTACTTAATTCTTTTCGAACCACTTTTAATAATTCATTTGGAAATGTTGATGTTTCATTTTCTAAAAGAGGTTGAAATGTTCCCGAACCTGTAAAATAATTTTTAAAAATTACAAAAATCATTTAATTAAAATGACAATATTAATAATAATTACCAAGCAATCGATCAAGAAAAACGAGCAACGGTTGAGTAACACGGGAATTGAATTGATAATTATTAAAAATTTCAATGATAGTTTCGGCAATACTTTTTAAATCATTTGAATTCGATTGGATGGATTTAATAAAAGCAAATAAAGAACTACTTGAATATTTCACCTGAAAAAAATTAGATATTAATTTATTTTCTCTTATAAGTACATGGTGTTAAACAAGTCCCTGATTTTAAAATTAAATTACTCAAAAATAATGTTGAATCTAAGAATGAAACAATATGTATTTAGTATTTGGAAAGCTTTTCACCACTTCCTCTTTCACGTTTCAACTGTCTAAAGATCTGGACTCTCATAGCATAACATAACATAACACAACATAGCTCTCTACTCAGTATTGTAGCTACTGAGTAAAGCTTTATTAGCAATTGTAACAAGAGTCCTGAATAGAGCTGCCGCCATTTTGAGTCCAAATGACATCAGGAATAGTTTGTGTACAGCATCACGTCAGAATCGGTGAGTTATATTCTGTTTCTCTCAATTATTTGTAAAAAAAAAACATTTTGTGGTGTTATAATAAATATGTGAAAGTTGCCAGATTGTAAAGAACTCTTTCAAACGAACAAATTCAGACACAATAAATTATAAGTAAGAATTAGGTTCTTAAATAATTATTTATATTCTTTACCGCTGTATATCATAATATATTTTCTGTACCCTGAATTATTATTATTTTTTTAACTAGCGAGTTATTCAAAAAATAAAAAATGCCGGAATGTTCTGCTATCAATGGTACCAATACATCAGGATGAAGATGTACAGATTTCCAAAAATTTAATAAGCTTATTATATTTTTCCCAAAAGTTTGTAATAATTATATTACATTTAAAAAATTTAAAATATAATCTTAAATTCTAAAGCTCTCCTAAATTTTCATTTGATGCATAGGGGGGTTTTTTAGGGTTTTAACCCCCCCCCCCCAGAGGATAAAAAAAAATCAATATATATATATTACAAATAGAAAAGAAAAAATATAATCATTTCGGTTCCGCAAAGAGGAAATGTTCCGCGGGCGGCACATGGGGAAAAATTTGGTTCCACGGGGAGGCAAAAATTTAGCGTCTTTAAAAAAAAATGGTAAAATATTTTTACGGACTGGAAAAAATTTCCCCGCAAGGCAAAAAAAACTTCGGTTCTGCGAAAAAAAAAAATTTTTCACAGAAAAATATTTGAGATCAGCCCACCTCCCGGAAAACCCCCCCCAGGAGCAAATCCTGGTTGCGCCACTGATTTGATGTACTAAAATTTTCAAACGCTTATGTTCTTTTGTACGTAAATATTCTACGTAAACAAAATATGTAGTGATTTAATATACTTTAATCACATAGAATATAATTTGTATATATTTATAAAAAAAAAAAAACACAACCAGGATGTGATACTTTTTAAGCTGCAAACAGGGTGGCAGCTCGAAAATTGGACTGCGAGTACTCATCTTTATAGACCCTTATTGTAACTGCCGTATCAGCTTTCCGAATATACCTATTGTTTCAGTCTTCTATTTGCCTTGGTGTTATTTAATTTTAAAATAAGGGAGTATTTGGTGAATTCACTAATAATTAGTCTTATTTACCAATGTTTCGGAAAGGCCCCCAACGCTTAATACAAATCCTAAAAGTAATTTGTAAGTGTATTCAGGCATTGAGATCATTTGAACGAATCGAGGAAATGTTTCTGCCTCGACTAGCCATTGAATTTCTTCTTGTTCTGAACTATTTTTTGGAAATATCTCCAATAATTTATTCAAATGAGGAATTGTTTTTATTGGAGGTTCACTGAAAATAACAAGATAGGAGCTTCGTTAAAATTAATTAAGCTTTGTAAATGCTAAAAAAGTGGTGGGGCGAGGACAGCGTACGATATGGGACTGCTGGGTCGACAACACAGAAGAGCAGCTTCACCGGGTCAGGAGAGATATGGCCGAGCTTGGCCTGCCGGAGACAGCATTGGAAATAGGGTGAAGTGGAGAGGCAAAGTGAGGATCGCCGACCCCGCACCACGGGATTTAGGCGAAGAAAGATGAAGAAATGCCAAAAAAGATAATTATATGAATGCAATAAACAGTGGCGTCATTTCAACTTTTTCTTGGGAGGGGCAAACATTTTTTTTCTTAAAATTTACTTACAGATATGTACTCAAATTGAGCCAAAAGATACTTTATTTAATTAATTGTTTAATTCTCTACAGTTTATATACTCGTAGATATATTTTGAAAGATTTTATCTAGAATAATATAAAAATTTATAAAAGTCAGAGCCCTTGGGGGGGGGGGGGCAAATGACCCTCCACCCTGCCCCAAATGACGCCACTGGCAATAAATACACTGTAAAAAACATATGAATTTTTCATCTTTTTTCAGATACTTTCGTGCTTGAATTTAAATATACCAGTTTGTGAAATCAAGTTCATGTACTGGTTTAGTAAAAAAAAAAAATATGAATCAAATTTAGCTTAAAAAGTATGAGTCTTTAGGCTGAACGCACACCAATTGAGCAAAATGTTTTCGGACAAAACGTTTTGTCCAAGAGCAAAACGTTTTGCTCAATGCCAACGCACACCAATTGAGCAAAATGTTTTCGGACAAAACGTTTTGTCCAAGAGCAAAACGTTTTGCTCAATGCCAACGCACACCAATTGAGCAAAACGCTCAATGACCCATAGAAAAGCATTGAAAAACAGTTATCGGCACGATTAGTCGAAAACGTTTTTGCTCAATTGGTTTGCGGACACATACTTCATATACAGTTTCTGAATATCCCGTGAAAATTTTTAACAGTGTACTTTCTCTATATATTAACATATATATATATAGATAAGAGAAAGTAAAAATGCTTATTTACCTATGTATGATTTGTGCGAACGTTCTTCCTGCGTGACTTCGTGTTCTATCAATTTTTTCAACAGCTTGTTGAGCCAACCCTCCAATCACAAGTTTCATTCGTTCTTCTGTCAATAAACCCGGAGCTTCTTGGTTTAATTGTCTCGTTAATGACCATAATCCAGACATTGCAGCCTCACGGACCCACGCGCCAATGTCCCCTCTGGCATCTAGCGTGTATTCCTAGGGAAAAACATTAAGTAAATAAATTAACGTAAAGAATTAATTTTCTCCTATGATGGGGACATTTTAAAAAATCTGGTGTGACTGGCGCACAGCACACAACTTTCTCTTACCCTTCGGTAAGAGAAAGTTGTGCACTGTGCTGGTCACACCAGATTTTTTGTGTCGAGATATATTTAGTTTCCGATAGCACCTTAGTTTCAAACTTGCATTTTAAATGTTGACTGCTTCAAATAAACTATGGTTATTTTTCAAAATTTTAATCTCATATTTGGACATTTTATACACAATATAGAATCGGAAATAAATACAAAATTTCATAAGAATTGGGAAAAAAAATTTTAAATGCCTAAAAAGTTCTAAAGGGGACCCCCTTTTGAATCGAAATTAACATACAAATCCCTATAGGAAATTAACATTGTTCCTATGCGAAGATAAGGTGGAAAGGGAATTTAAAAAGAGTAGAGAGAGACGATAATGTTTGCAAGTGAGAGAGAGACATATATGTTTTCTTTGAAACAATTAAAGACACAAATAAATTTAAAAAAAAATGGGAATTTAAATAATAATTGATTTTTTAATCTAATAAAAAGAAAAAATTTAAATTCCGTTACCATGGCAACCATTTCTATCTTTCCTATGAAGAACAAGAGTAAAGTGGTCTTCAGAAGATTTCAACGGCAAAATGAGAATATACATTTTAAAGAGCATCTAAAAAATAGTTGATTTATGAATTTTAAAAAAAATCCTTGGAGGGAATTTTGAGAAAATCGAAAAAAACTGAAAAAGTACATCAGTAAAGTACTAGTACTTTTTGGCCGATTTTGTTCAAAAGCTTATTTTGAGATTCTTCAAAGGTACCTAAGTTAAATATAAAATTTCAATCCACTAGCTCAACTCCTTCATGCTAAAAATCTGTCCACACACACAGCACCACAACACACACACACAGACCAATTTGCGGGACCCACTTTTTTGGACTCAGGGGACCTCAAAACATGTATATCCATCAAAATCTCGACATCGAATTTTTGACATGATCGCAATACTTTCTCTCTCTATATATTTCATATATAGGGTACGAGAAAGTAAAAATTTTAAAATCGAATCGCTGTAAATTGAAATGAGTTGAAAAATTTTATTTAATTTCTTCTTAATTTAATAACTAGGGCCTGGATGTTCATGCACAATCAAACCTTAAAATATGCATGCACTATAAAATGACCAAATATGCACAATGAAGGAAAAAAAAACAGTAAAAATATACTCTATCATAAAATGGTTCGCATTTTATGTTTTATTTTATTTTTTTAATAGCAATGAACAACAATGAAAGAGAGCTCTATTAGTAAAAGAATTAGATTTTCGGTTTAATTGTGGTTTATTTGTAAAAATTACAACGTTTCGGTCACTCATTCTGTGGCCTTCTTCAGGTACAATTCAGCTAAGATTACAAAGGTTGTTTACATCTGTGACAATCTCAATTGAACTGGTGTCAAATTGTATGTAGGGGCGCTGCGATCGCTCATGTGTAGATGGCGTGCAGGTCGAGAAGCGGCAGCCATCTTGTTTTCTCAACCAGTTCAATTGAGATTGTCACAGATGTAACAACCTTTGTACCTGAAGAAGGCCACAGAATGAGTGGCCGAAACGTTGTAATTTTTACAAATAAACCACAGTTAAACCGAAAATCTAATTCTTTTACTAATGATAACAACTGTGAAAGCCTAAACTCCAAAAAAAGAGAGCTCTAGTCAAATAAGCTTCCAAAAATAAATAAATAAATAAAATAAAAAAGAATAAAATAAGTCAATTTTTTTTTTTTTTTAAACCACGAGAGTGAAAATATTAATAATTTTTAATTTTTGTTACATAAATTGAACTTTAAAAGCAACTACACAAAAAGATTCTAAACATGCTTTTTTTCTTTAAAAATATGTTAAAATATGCATGAAAAAGAAGATTGTTTTGGTTAAAAATTGGCAAAACATGCATTGTGCATGGAATTTCTTCAAAAAAGCAATAATATGCTCTTTGCTCGGAACAAATGAGGGTTATTTCGAACCAAATACTTATGAAATGGATAACTGCAGTTTCAGAAACATTTGCATGAACAGTTAGTTGAAAGGATTGTCTCTTACCTGAAGTCCCTCAAGGAATGCTTTAAAAAGTTCCTCGACAAAAGGAAGACAGGTTGGCTCTTTTTCTTTACATCCAACACCTTCAATTACAGCCGCCAAAGCACGTATTGCTTCTCTTCTACTTTCCGCCCATTTTATAGTTGGTTCTGTTATTCTCGTACACTCAATCAAAGCTGGCAAAATCTCATTCAAACATTCGCCTAAAATAAATCCGGGTAGTGCGCCTAAAGCTTGAGCAAAACCCATTCGAATCACTTGGACAGTGGATGTTAATCGTTCGGTATATTTATCAACGAGATCTCGTCTTCGAGTTTCCCGAGCTGGGCCAGTGAGATATTGAAGGGCTAATGCTGGTAGGGCTTTAGTAGCAAGGTTGCGAATCACTGGGACTTCTTGAGTAAGACAGTCAGCTAATAGTAGAAGCCATTCCTCTACAATTGGCTGATCATGGAATGGCAAAGCAGCTTTGGAACAACATTCTATATAAAAAGAACAAGCTTGTTTGAGAAGTTCTCCACCCATTCCTCGAAGTTGCTGGCGTTCTTTAAATGTAGGAACTATTAAACGAATTTGTTCAAGAATCTCTGGAGTTATATATTTATTGATGGAACCTAAAATACATATATAAATTGATTAAAAGAGAACATTGAACAATGATTGAAAAAATTGTGGATTATTTGGATAGACAAAAGATCTTAATTTATGACTAAAGCGTCTTTTTTTTAACCTGCTGGTCATATAAAATATATGCAAGCGTAGATAAAGAAATTTATAAACTTTTTGAGTTTATTTGTGATGTAAAAAAATTAGTTCCTCGATCCCTTTAAGGCGCTTCGAGAGGCAAAAACTGTTTGATGTTTTTGCCGATAAGATGGCGAAAGGGGTCTTAAAAATTTAGTCAAAAAGACCAACTATTACGAAAATTTGCCAATAGATGGCTGGATGGTAGAGCTATATTTGATCTCATGTATTTGTTTGATTTTCTTTCGTCTTTTAATAATGGCTGGTTTATAAATATTATTATACTGTATATTATATATCATTTATAACCGTATGAAAATATATAATTATAGGCTTATAAGTGATCTGATAATGCCGGCTGTTAGCCTAGCCTCCCATCTTTTGCAAGAGTGCTAAACTATTGGGCCGTTAATTTTTAAATAAATATAACTGTTAGTCAAAAAGAACGCGAGGGCAGGTAGACAGCCTACAGTTCTTCGCAGATTAGGGGGACCAAACAAAATGCGGACATGTCAGGATGAATAAGTAATTTTTATTATTTTTTATCATAAATATAAACCTATAATAATGTAGGAGATGTCATAATTTCTACTCAGATATTCTTGTTTATACATAGATCCAAAAACAGTAAAATTTTGATATAATGATCATTTAGGATATCTATGCTTTTCCATAGATATCCTCAAAAAAGGAAAATTGAATTGAACCTTACTTAGATAAATATTTGTATTAAATGTAATGAATAAAGAATTTTATTTACCTTCTTCGCTAAGAGCTAAAATAATATGGCTAATAGCAAAGACACTTCCATGTCTGGCGTTAATTTCTGAAGCACGAGTTCGGGTGAGAAGTCGAGGTAAAATCTTATTAGCGAGATATTCCGGGTCTCTTGAGGTTAATTTACCCAAAGCTTGTGCGGCTAATTCCCGAATTGAACAATCCCAATGATCGATCTACAAAAAATATATAATTATATGTAGATTTAAAAAAACTATATTTAATCAACTAAATGGTTAAATACCTTTCTTTCAACGAGATGTTCAATCAGTTTATGAGTATATTCAGGGAAACCAGCAATGAAATGGCTAATTTGAAGATACGCATTGGAACGAACACTGACTGCAAAATAATCCGCTGCGGTGACAATGTCGATTCCATGTGGAAAGGATCCTTGACGGCCAACGTTTTCTTGAAAAGCTGCAGAAGCGGCCCGACGACAATGAATCTCATCAAAGACAAAATAAATAGATTCTTAGAAAACTTTTTTCTCTATTGATTAAAAAATTATATTTATAGATTCTTATTATGGAGAGATTATATGAGTGGTTCAAAGCAAAAGTGAACAAAGTTCAAAAGTAAACAATTTTCTTATTTTTCCCTTTTTGGGTAGTAAATTATGGTAGTTATTCGGTGTAATAATGAACCATGTCGGAATTTCAAAACTAATCCCCCATGAAAAAAAAAAAATCTAAAAATCCAAAAATCTGAATATAAAATGTAAAAATCTGGTGTGACTGCGCAGCACACAACTTTCTCTTACCTTCGGTAATCGAAAGTTGTGTACTGTGCTTGTCACACCAGATTTTTTGTGTCGACATGTATTTAGTTTCCGACAGCACCGTTCATTCGATTTTCAAGATGTACAATTTATAAGTATGGGAAAATATTTATATTTTGTTACCATGGCAACCATTTCTCCTATCCTTCCCTATGAAATACAAGAGTAAAGTGGTCTTCAGAAGATTTCAATCGCAAAATGAGAATATACATTTTAAAGAGCATCTAAAAAATAATTGATTCTTGAATTTAAAAAAAATCGTTGGAGCAAATTTTGAGAAAATCGAAAAAAACTGAAAAAGTACATCAGTAAAGTACTAGTACTCTTTGGCCGATTTCGATTAAAAGCTTATTTTTCCGGTCCCGGGGGTGTTTAACTTAAATATAAAATTTCAACCTCATAGCTCAATTCCTTCATGCTTAAAATTGAACACACACCCACCCACACACACACACACACACACACAGACAGACCATGTCGCGAAAACCAGTTTTTTGGATTCAGGGGACCTCAAAACGTGAAGATCCATCAAAATCTCGACATCGAATTTTTGACATGAACCAATACTTTCTCTCTATATATATATTACATATATACATAGGTAAGAGAAAGTAAAAATGTGTAATTAGATAAAGTATAATTCAAGTTAAATTGATGTTTTTTGGCTGTGGAGATTTACTCAGGATTCGCAGGGACTTTGCAGCCAGGAAATTATATAAAAGATTTTTTTTATTTAATTTTCTGGCTGCAAAGTCCCTGCGAATCGTGAGTATAATTGAAGTTCTTAATGATTGCTGAGATGTAAAATAAATAAATGTTGTATATTTTAAGAGGAATTAAATATAAGGCTTTAATCTTATGATGGAAACAGCAAAAGTTAATTTCTAGTAGCCAATAGCTTGAAGGTTTACTTTTTTTGTTATTCTAAATTTTTTATAAACAAATTTCGATGTATTTGACTCAAGGGTTTGCATGTAATTTTTATAACGTTTATGTATTTTAGGCCTGATGATGGTCTTCTGTCAAACCGAAACTGTTAAATTGTGCAATACAGTCGCCAGACCTCAATAAAATTTTCCGCTAATGAATATATTTTGTTCAATAATGATTTTATTAAGATTTTTAAAACAGATAATGTAATAAAATCTTCGTCAAAGCGGTTGATGGCTTTTAATGAAAGACATTTATTTAAACACTATCCCACACAGCACGGAATATTGCAATCTTGCTCAATGTTGACAATATTGCGGCAACATTGATGCAATATTGCAGCTCAAACAGCAATATTGCTAGTTTGGAATATTGCCGCTGCAATGTTGCCAAGATTCGCAATGTTTCTGCAACATTGCTGCAATATTTTGTGCTGTTGGGGTATATACCGGGTGTCCCAGGTGTCACGCACCCCATTGTTGGGATCGAAAGAGAAAAATATTCTGAGCCCAAAAATCTATGTTTGGAATTTTTTGATTAAGTAGTTAATTAGTAATTAATTAATAAAAGTGACCAATCAGGAGCGAGCTACAGAAGAATAGAAAATAAGTGGGATAGTAGTTGATAAATGACAGAGAAGCTTCACGTAAATTATTATTATTTCATTCATTTACCAAAACAATTCAGCTGAAACTTCTCTGTCATTTATTTTGAGATTATTATTTTTGTACTTCAATAATAATTATTATTATTTTATTAATTAACCAAAACACTTTACGTGAAGCTTCTCTGTCATTTATCTACTACTATCCCACTTATTTTCTATTCTTCTGTAGCTCGCTCCTGATTGGTCATTTTTATTAATTAATTACTATTTAACTACTTAATCAAAAAATTCCAAACATGGATTTTTGGGCTCAGAATATTTTTCTCTTTCGATCCCAACAATGGGGTGCGTGACACCTGGGACACCCGGTATATAGTGTTTGAATAAATTTCTTTCATTAAAAGCCACCAACCGCTTTGACGAGGATTTTATTACATTATCTGTTTTAAAAATCTTAATAAAATAATTATTGAACAAAACATAAGAGAAAACAAAATGAAATAATCCGACTCATGTGAAGCGGTGATTCCTTCAAGTGGCGTCGCTTTTGATAATATTTACCTCCCGATCGAATACAGCTGTAATAAGTAAACCAGCGGCAATTTCTTGGACGTGTGGTCGAATTGTTTCTACACTATATGCCCTAGCGAATGACCAGCAAACGTAGCAAGCCGCATCTCGGATATGTCGTCCGGTGGATGTATATCCTCGCGGTTCGTCATAAACAAGAGCTTTTAAAACAAGAGTAACGACTTCTGGCAATCGAGAAGGTAACAGGAGTCCTCGTCTACCCAATTCAGCTAATGCTAAACAGCCACCATGCCAAGCACTGTCGGCTTCCATAAAACTGAATAGTTCAAGCACAGAGCCGACCACTTCGTCAGCCAATTCAAGTGGCAAGCGACCTGTGATTCGTCCGATTCCTTTAGCTGCTGACCATCTAAAACAAAAACATAGTATGACTGAAAGAGAAGTTAATTATGGAAATAATACAACACTAACAGGGACTAATGTTTCTTGTTTTAGCTTTGAACTTTTTTTATTCTAATAGCGTCCATGAAACTCCATTTTATTAGACTGATTTTGAGGGACTACATTTTGAATTCGACTAAAATTGAAGAATTTAGGTGAATCTCTAAGGCGCCAGGGGCCTGGCGGGTAACCTATAATAAATTCGCCCCTGCCTCTCTAGCACCAGAGGCTAATATTTATGTGTGAGCAACATGTCAAGAGCTTGCTTGATTTAACGGAAAAATATACATTTATTTCAATTAAAATATCAATTTTGAAATAGTAGAATGCATCATTTTCATAAATTGGTAAAAAATCGATTTAATCGCTTTTTAGGTCAAAATCTACTACTCGTTTCCGAGATGCTTTCAAGAGCAGAATGAAATCTATCATTAAACAAAAAAGAACTCTAAGCATATACATAGACTAGTCAAATGCTTCAAAAATATTATATTGAAAATAATAATAATCATGATATTCTAGACCACATTTTGTGTTAATTATTTATTAAAAAAATAAATACTGTGCAACGTTTTAAGACTGCTCTGCATTGTTTTCAAGTTCTGTACGCCCTCGGGCTTGGCGTAGTTGGTAGCGCGTCTGCCTTGTATACCAAGAGTCGAGGTTTCGGATCCCAGTCAATCCGATGATTTTATTTAAGCCATTTGGATACCAAATGGCTGCATATTATTATCATGTACAAACATGCTTATATATATGATAATAATATGCAGTGCAACACCACATGCACTTATTTTTGACAATTCTGCGTGCTCTAAGGATGAGTGCGACTAGGTCTCGAAATGTCGGCGGCAGAATATAAAGTTTTTTATTTTTTCTGGCTGCTGTCCCGGGAAGGCTCAAAAACCTTATTGTAACATCATGCTTTTTATCAGAGTTGGGTTTTATACATAATTTTGTAGTTTTATACAAAAATCGCGGATAAAACTGTATAAAACGCACGTAACGGTCCCTTAGAGGTTAGTACACTTGAGTCTGAGCCGCAGTCGAAACGTTCTACAGTATTTATATTTTTAATAAATAATTAATAACAAAATTTGGTCTATAATTAAAAACTCCCATAATAATTATAATAAAACCAGGAAATCTTTAATAAACATCATGATTTACGATAATATATAAAATAAAGTTAAAATTTAAATCGCTTTCTTATATATACCTAATTGTGGTATCAGTGTTTCGTAATCCTTGTAATAATTCCTCTATCACATCTTCAATTTCGTTGGGGATATCATAAGGTTCATCATCTTCTGGAGATTGTTCTAAATCACCAATCGCATTCGCTTGAGTATTGATATTATTGATTCCTTGACATTCATTAGCATGATCGCCAGCAATACTAAGATTAGCTAAAAGCGATCTGCAACCTCGTTTATAGCGCCATTTAGCAATTCGTGGTTTTAGAAATGTTAAACCTAAAACGAGAAAAATATAAGAATATTTTAAATTATTTTTTAGGTGCATTTATTCTCTACCGATTCGTTGAATAACTTTAATTCCGTATTTCCTCGCTAATACGTTTATATCGTTTCTATAATTAGACTGAAGCATTTGAATAAGGAGATCATTTGCATGGGGCAGCAAGTCGATTCTCTTCCCTTGTTTAAGAATAGAAGCAATGCATGCTAATCCGCCTATTTTTCTCGGGTCAATGATATGATCCATCGTGATTAGCTAAAAAAAAGATTGAAATTATAATTATTTTTAAACTTTCTTGTTTTTTCTTTCAAGCGCTCAATTTTCCTAAGGAATATCCTACAGGCCTTTTTTTGAGATATATTTAAAGTTTTAACGTTAAATTATTTTTCATGTCTATATATTTGAATTAGAAATTAATATTCAATGAAGACCTCAATTCGAACAAGTCATAGATATATTTAACACTTTTTTGAGTATATTTTTTTTGGTGGGCCAGACGTCCCATGGCCTTGAGGAATCGAACCCAGGATCTCCAGCCTCTGAAGTTGAGGGTCGATCCTGGTTTCCCTTTCTATAGGCACAAAGTGAGTCCTATTTTCCTATTATCGGAGATGGGTGGAAATGCAAGAGTTTAGCCACATAGATAATTTTTCAAATAAATAATTAAATAAAATTAATTCCAGTTGGGACCGAGGATAATAACCCCCCCCCCCCCCAGATTCATTTTTTTTTTTGAGCCCCAAAAGAGCCAATTAAATTCTTTTTAAAACGAAAAAAGTGGGGGAAATTTTATTCTAGGTAATTATATATTAAAAATAAGTTGCTTACCTCACAACACCAGTCTAAAAAAGATTTCATATGAATTACTTTTACATCAGTACGAATAATAAAACGGCCTGTTAAGAAAGCCGCAACTCGTGTCATGTTTCCGCTTGGAATATATAATTTTATTTGATTTAAAATCCTAAAAAACATAAAAAAATCAATTGTGAATTATTTCTAAAAACTGAATGAAGAGGAATAAATTAATAAGCATTTCTTAGCTAATTCAAAATTTGCAAATATTTCGGTGATTCATTTCAAGACGATTCAGGACAAATTGTGTATGAAGTGCTTTAATAATTCATCAAAGACATGCACAAACAATTTGTTTTTGTCATTTTTTTATGACAGTCTCACAAAAAGAGCATATTTGCAGTGAGGATGTTGTCTGAATATGCAGCGAAATATTTGCATTAGACAGAGAAAGATAGAAGAAAATTGGTGCCTTTGAACATAAGGCTTAGAAAATTTTTTTTATATATCCCGTACCTTTGCATGGTTGTAGGTCTATCTGGCTCTAAATTAGGATCAAAAGAATCTAATCTACATAATGGGAATGGAATAATCACAATTATTGACATCCATATTAGAAGAACGTATCTTGTTTGCCAAGTTTCTTTGTCGTTCGGATCTTGATCTTCTAACATTTTCAAAATAGAATCAACTATAGCAACCTAAAAAAAGATAAGAAGGCAAAATCTCCAATTGAAGAAGAGCTTTTCTTAATTCATACAATCATCTTCTAGTTTACTTCTTATGTCCCAAATTTTGATATACATTTCTTTAAAATTCTTTATTATTTAAATATAATCATTTTATGGTAAAAATAATTTATTAATACTTTTACAGATGGCTGTGTTCAAAACAAATTTTGACATTTTACTCTTGTCAGTTGAAAAAAAAAGACCAACACAATGGAATTTTATAATTCTTGATGGAAGATCATTGAGCAGGAAACAAATTTGAGCAGCCGTACTGTTAACCATTGTTAGCACAGTCAACTATAAAAGATTTAACAATAAATTTAGTTTACAAACTCATTAACTTTTTGAATTTCAAAAATCGAAGAATTTTAAATCAACATACACCTTAATTTGGGAATAATTATTAATTAATCTATTTGGTAATGCTGCAGATGATTATTTGACAATTTATGGACAGAATTCCTTTGTATAAAATACATATATAGGGTGTGCAACTAAGTTCTCGCTGTTTGTCAATAAATGACTCCAGCATATCGAAAACGCTATGTGCCAAGCTCAGACATATGGTAAACATACCCCACTTTGACTCATTCGTTTGCGCCATAAACTTTTGGTTGCGTGAAAATTTTTTTTTTTTTTTTTTTTTTTGGAATGGGTGCATAAGGTCCGAAGACCTATAATGACCAATAGTCACATGCAGCCAGGAAGAAAATAAAAACAAAAGGAGAAGCATAAAGGGGAAACTCAACTGCGGGAACTGAGAAGATGCCTGTTGAGGTTAGACTTGAAAGTCTGAAGATTGTAGGTTTTGGGGAAGATAGACGCAGGGAGCTTGTTCCAATCACGGGAGGTCATGGGGACAAAGGAAGAATGAAATTGTTTTGTTCTGTTAGTCGTGATCTGAACAGCATAGGGATGCTGGGAAGATGCCTCTCTTGTGTTCCGTGAATATGTTGCATTGGGTGGGATAATTGATTTTAATTCGGCAGAGCATTGACCATGGTAATACCTGTCAGAATGTCAGAATTTTTGCTAAATAAGCGTCATTTGCTGAAAGTGTTGGTTTTATTCTTTCATTCGAAGAAAACGGCGACTGAAGCGCATCGAGAGCTCAAAAAAGTTTACGGAGATGCTGCCTTGCCCTGATTGGTTTCGTTGCTTCAAAGACGGGGATTTCGATGTTGACTACCGTCCGCGTGAAGGAAGGCCAAAACCCCTCGAAAACGAACAATTGTTGTTGAAATTGAATGAAACCATCACTGGGGCACGGTATCGAATTCAATTGATGCGATTGAGCCGTGCACTGCGCGAAAAACGGCCACAATACGAGCAGAGCCACGGCAAAGTGATTTTACTGTATGATAACGCTCGGTCTCACTTTGACAACCTGTTAAAGCCTACTTGGCAACGCTGAAATGGTCCTACTCCACCCGCCATATTTCCCAGATATTGCACCGTCAGATTATTACTTGTTTCGTTCTATGGCACACGATCTGGATGATCAGCAGTTCATCTCATAAGAAGACATAAAAAAAGGCTTGGATGATTCGTGGATCGCCTCAAAAGACGATACGTCTACCGTTCTACCGTCAGGGAATTCGAGCTCTGACAGAAAGATGGAAAAAAGATGTGGCTATCGATTGGCAATATTTTGAATTATTCATTTGTAACCATTTCTTCACAATAAAGTTGCATTTGTATTAAAAAAAAAAAAAGAAGCGAGAACTTAGTTGCTCAACTTATATATGTTGCGTTCTTCGCTTGAGAGAATCATGGTTTTTTTTAATAAATTTATTTTTATTTTTATATTTTTGAAATGTGATGTTTAAAAGAAATTATGTTTCAAATTAATGATAAATTGGCAAATCAAATAATCATAAAGTAGGTGCGTAGGTGATTACCTCATGTGGCAGGTATCTTAAAACCACTTTGAATCCTCGCACATTTATAATAAAATATAAATATTTGAAGGCTGCGTGTTTGAGAGCCATCGGGACAGCCGAATCAAGAACATAATCCAATAAAGGCTGGAGCATCTTTTCTAAATGGGGATCGAGTAAATGAGGCTGTTCTTGATATTGGGATAAAATATGAGTGAATCGTTCGTGGGCATTCTCAAATTTCGTCGGATCTTGATATATATTTTTCAAATTCGCAGACATATTTAAAATTTCATCGATTTCAGTGAACATTTCAAGAGCACATCCCAAACCTGGATTTTCAAATTCTTCTTCAATTTTGATTTGATCCATTTCTAAAGATAAAACCATGTTCTTTTTTTTTATTTTATAATATAACAATAAATAAACTATTTTATATAAAAACTTGAAGTATTTAATTTAGAAAATAAAATTAAAAAAAACATTGAGATATAAACAATTTAACGAGTTTATTGTCATTTTGATGTCAAATGGAAATTAGAAATGCAAATGTTTCTACATTTGCCCACCAGATAGGGATACATGTCTTTTTCCAGCATAGAGGGAAAATTAAGTTTATATATCTTTATTATTTTCCAACAAGCACTTTCAGATATTATTAATAATACAAAAATTCTAAGCATAAATCTAACTAGCTTAAAAGAACACAGGCGAGGAAGAATTCTACATTTTAAATCTTCTTCTTTCTTAGCCTTACTCCCACAGTGCGGGGTCGGCTGAAGGGGTTTTTGCGACCGGAAGAAATAAGAGGCCGGCCCGTCGCACGGTCTGACGCCTGTTGAAAGGAAGGGACAGATATGTAAAAAAACAGGACTGTCAATCCCAGGGTCGGGTAGCTCGTGGTCGCCGTCCACGTACCCACAAAATTCTACATTTTAAATCCATCTCTTAAAAAAAAAAGAAATGCAGGCTTGGAAGAACTGATGGCAAGCAAGATGAGGCCAAAATTTTTTTTCCCCTAGAATAAATATTTTTTTCTCAGAGAAATAAATAAATTACATAGTATTGGTGATGGGTAGGCAGCCAAGATTAGAAATAAAACACGAAATTTTATCTCATTCTACTCGTCGACGTTTCGGGTGCTAATCGCCGCTGCTCAGTAAGTAGCAAATGAAAAGAAGTTTTTAATAACTTCTAATATTTATGTATATTTTATTTTTCTAAAATTAAAAATTGTCGACCAGGTCCTGAGGAAGGGTGGCGATTAGCACCCGAAACGTCGACGAGTAGAATGAGGTAAAATTTCGTGTTTTATTTCTAATCCTGGCTGCCTACCCATCACCAATACTATACACAGTCTCCAGCCAAAGAAAATATTATCTATAAATAAATTACAATTTAATACTATTTTTTAGTACGCTCGAGATGTCATAGTTTAATTTATTTTGCGTGGGCTAGTATTCGATAAATCATTGTTGTTGGAGGTGTGTCAACTCCCTTTCTTTGAGTGATATAGCACTCAAAGAGTATATATATATATTATACATAGTCTTTGATAGAACCCACGTGACCGTGACATTCTCTAACCTTAACATTACATTTGAAAATGAAGGGGAAGGGGAATCGAATAGAATGCAGGAGAAAGAATTTTATTTCCACGTTGGACTGCGTGCAGTGTATTTAATACTTTTATCCCGTTCGCTTGGTGTGAATTAAATTCCTAACTTCATTTTCTGTGTATATAAACAAGATTTTTTTTAACAATGGGTTTAAGTGAACCAACAAAGTTCCTTCAGACATACAGTGGACGGGATAAAATTATTCGTATTTTGTGCTATTCAAGTAAACTTATTTCAGGTTTGACAGATGACCAAGATAAAGCTAAAAAATTTGCAATTTTTGCTAGTCAACTAAGTGCTTGTCGGATGACACTTCGGCTCTTTGATGATATTCCTATGTTGAAATGTACCTTGGATTATGGACTTGGGAAAGAGGTTAATTTTTATAATCTACTCAAAAATTTAACACTTTAACGTAAGCATATATAAATAATAAACAAGTTATATAATTTAGAAAATAGAAACTTTTACATTCTCACATTAACATTGCTTTGCTTGCAGCAAAGATCTTGGGAATTATTGCTCTTCTCTGTTGTCAAATCCCCTGTCCGTGGCCATCAAATTCATAATTCCTTCTGAAGACTTCATATTTTGATGGGTATTTTGACAATTCAGAAAGGAAGTGCATGTAACTCAAGAAATAATGTATTCATAAAGGAATTTGGTCTATAAGATTTGGGTAAATTTAGGGAGAAAAATTGGAAAGATTAAAAAAAACAAAAAAAATGAAATTGATTATTTAAAAAAATTACAATTTCCCTATTAGGATAGTCGGGCTAGAAATAAATTTCTCCCCCAAGTAACATTTTTAAAATTTTCTAAAAAGAAGCAAAATTCAAGAAAAAATATTCAAATTTAAATTCAAGCATTTTTGTGGGTTTCCTAAATCATTACTAAGCTCTTCAATTAGGGTTCATCCCAAATCATATTCAAATAGGCTTATACTTAGGATATTTTGGGATATTCAGGCGCTAAATAATACCATATGAATCTCAAAACTTGATATTGAAGGAATGAGCAAAAGTTTGTGATGGTCAAATTAATAAAATCTGGCATAATCGTTATAAATCGAGTAAATCTAAATTTTTTTTTCCTTAGCGAAAACAAATGCAGTTTTATTAATTTGATCATTGGATAGGTAATGCTTTAATAAAAAGCCAATTATTTATATAAATAATTCTTTATTATTTATGTTAACAGGAACAAGATAAATATATTCGGATAATTACTCTGCTTGAAAATTTTATTGATCAAATATTTTATCCTATCGAGCATATCGAATGGCTAGCGAGTCACAAAATCCTCTCAATAAATCCCGACCCATGGTCGACTGCTAACACTGTATGCTGGGTCTTATCACTTTATCTGGGATTGATTAAGTAAGCTTTCAATTTTATGTTAACTAATTCCATTAATTTATCCTGATAAAACAATGTAATTCTTTTTTTTTCTTTTTCAAGAGCGGCGAGACAAGTGGTTTTAATACAATATCAAAAAGGATGCTTAAAACAAGTTGATACTGATGTCAGGTAAATAAATATTCTTTTAAAATAACTTCTTCATATAAATGACTTATCTCTAAAGGTGACCGTCCACATGAAAAGGTACCAAATCTTCACTGAGCCGATTTACTAAAAAAGTTCAAAAAATCCGATTTTTTTTTGATTACTGATTTTTGAGAATCGGATTCTCTAGTTCTTCATCTTATATGATGAAATATTCGATTCATCAGAATCGATGTATTTTATATCAAAAAATTGAAAAAACAAGACAAAGGTGAGATCAGAGAAAAGGGACCAAACTTTAAACTCAATTTTCTCTAAACTAGGTTTTTCATAATTTTAAAAATTAATATCTTCCAAACAAAAAAACAATTCTAAAAATACCGACTTGCTCAGCAGGATGTGATCTGTACAGAAAGCATAAAAACTCAATTTTAACCCCGGTGAAGATTTGGTACCTTTTCATGTGGACGGTCACATATATATATATATAGAATAATGAAGAAATTTAAAATTAGAAAAGGAAGATCAAGTTGACAAATGCGAGTCACAAAATAAATATATATATGGAAAAAATAAAATATAACAAATTAGATCTATAAAATTTATCAAGGCTGATAAAGTGAATTTTAAAATTTTTTTCAAAAATGAAAAAAATATTACAAGGCTTTTGAAAAATCACACGATTATTAAAAGTTAAGTCCACTTTACATTTTATAATGATAAGAAAAGATTTGAACCGCGGCGAAGAGAATTTTCCTCTCAGATCGTTAGAAGATATTAACGTGTTTTGGGGCTTAGTCTGAGAAGACAAACAATTGCATAAAAATTAAAGCATCTTGAAGAAAAATTAGAGTAAAAAATTTAAAAAAATCAAATTTGGAATGTGGTTTCAGATGCCTAAGTATAAATCGGGCGTTTATTCTTTTTGAAAATTTCGTTCAAATTCGGTTATGCAGGTCTATTCTCTAAATCAGCGTTAATTCATTTTAACACCTCCTTGCCTCAAATTGCTATTCTGAAAGCAAAAACTTTAACCCCAAAGCGTTAACATTTAGTCAATAGTGTTAAAAATTAATGTCATGTCTAGGGGGTACCTTAAATAAATATTTTAACGCCATATTTAATGCATCAAAATGGCATCTTTAACCTAAAAAGTAAGATTATGATTTTGACAGCTTTGAGATAAAAGCAACATGTTAACTTCGCTGTTAGAACTTGGTTTAGAGAATATCATTTTTTAACGTTGGTGTGTCAGAGGCCTACTAGATTGAAAATAACAAGTCAGTAATGCGCATGCGCGAGGGGTGTAAAAACAAACAAGCAGAAAACAAAGCTTCTTCATATGGATTGGTGCTAAAAAGTAAAATGTTAACGTCGCTGTTAAAACTTGGTTTAGAGAATAGCATTTTTAACGCTGGTGTTATTACTCTACTTTTTAACACCCAATTTATGATGTTAAATTTTAACGTGTTTTTAGAGAACAGGTTGAATTGTTTGGAGCAATTATTGCTGCTACATCATTAATATACTAGCGAGATTCTTTATGTATCAGATGTTTACAGCTTTCCAAGTAAACATACCTTTAGTTTCGTTATTCTTTTTCAAACCATTATTTCTTCAGAAAAATATTTTGTTAAAACTTAATAACTGATCATCAGTTACAATTGGCAAATGTAAAGCGGGCTTAAAATTAATTAATATAACTTTCCATAAATTATATATATATATATTTATCAGTTAAAACATATATTTACATATTTTTTAAAAATCTTTTATAAACTTTAAAAATCAACTTTTATAAATTTATTTCAATTAAAAATCTTTTATTAAATATTCCACCCGCATACCTGAGAAGTTATTTTAAAATTTTCGTTTAAGGCAACTGCAGTAAATTTGGATGGCGGCGTAAAATCTAAACTTGGCTTTTAAATATATATATATTCCCAAGTTTTTGTATTTAAAATTATGTTAAAATTAAATTCTTTAAGAATTATATTATTAATATCGATTTTAATTATTGCTAATTTAAAATATTCATAAAAGTTGATTTCATATAATATTCAAATATAATCTACTAAGGGGTATTTAATTTATTTGTTTTAAAATTAGCCAAGAAGTAAAGCAACTCAAGGCCAAACAACGGCACCACTTCATAACCGTCTTAAAATGTATGGCAGACTTGGGCCATGCAATCCATTGGCTTCCGCCAGGAATTCTTTGGTCAGGCAAACTCAAAGTGTGGCATGTGGGTGCCCTTGGGACCATTTCCTCGGTTTTTAGCCTCTATCAAGCGATCTCGAGTCTCAAGGCCAAAACAAGTTGAAATGGATCACTTTCACTCTTCACTCACAGCCTACTTGTTTATGGAGCTGCATTTTTTAAAAACAAAATATATCTGAGAAACCACAAGTCTCTACTCCCCAATTTTGAGACGTTTCGGCTTTCTTAAATTAACGCTACCATGAAAAATTTGTATATAATATATATATATAAAATAAGGCAAATATAAGGTGTCCCAAAAATATATAACACATTTGAAAAATAAATAACTGAAGGCGCTAGAAATTTTTCCATTGTTGCTCTACTCAAAAAGCAAAGTTCCTCTGCCACAAAACTAAACATTATGAACGGAACATCTCTGGTTTACTAACGGTTCATTTCTATCGCTTTCAGTTTATTTTTTTCAAGTCTGAGAGACGCCCCTTATATATATATATATATAATCCAAAGAGTTCACCGTTGGCACTAGTATTAAATTATCAACTAATTGTAGATAAATAAATAACACGAGATTAAGTTTGGCGCATTTCAACGTTAATACGTCATTTTCAGAGCTATTACACAAATAGTTTGTCAGAGCTCTGAAGATGACGTATTAACGTAATGCACAAAAAAAAACCTTTTGAAACTTATTTATCTATAAATAGATGATAATTAAATTAAATATATACATGTATTAATTGTGTTATTTAAATAAAGCCTAAACTTCTCGGAGTTTACAATGCCCTAGAGACGAGGCTGTTTGCTTTTTCTTTTTATTCCTAATACTACAGTCGTTCAAACACTTCGTAAAGAAAATTTAGGAAAGAAATAGTTACGAAAAGGAAACGTCTTTCTTTTTTAGTCTAAATTATATTTTTATTTAAAAAATGCAACTTCCACTTTTCTTGACTTAGAACTTTTATTTTTTTTATTTTCTTGACTTAGTAAATTATTATAGATAGAATTGTAATATTAAAAAGGAATTAAGAAAAAGTTTTTCAAATATCTAAAAAAATCTACTTTGAAATTGGTCAAAATTGTATTTTTGAGATGGAAATAATTATGTATAAATAATAAAAAGAGTTGTAATAAAAAAAATTAATACTGATTCTGTAGATTATTTTCTTTGCATGACTAGAAAGGGATATCAAGTTATAAGTTATGGATTTCTTGTTAAAGATTCGGCCAATGCAGAAGGGAAACAAATTCTATTAGTTTGAAAATAACTGGATTGTTCGAGTTTGATTAATTATAATTATAACAAACTATTATTCGTTAGCCGGCTATAAGGTGTATGTATAGTTCGTTCAGAATAAATATGGAGCAGACTTTTCACACATTTAATATTATTAAAATCGATGTTTAGAATTAAAAATTTAAATCATTCAAAATAATAAAGGACGAACAATTTTGACAACGTTAGAAAAAAAATTACCCATTGAAGATGTAAAATGTTTTTATTTTTAATAAGTAAAATATTATTTTATATAATAGTTCAGGTGCTGGAGGTAGTTGAGTATGCAAAATGTGAGGACCGAATTCGTCAATGGATTTGGGCTGAGAATAGCTCACAGAATAAGGATCCGGATATTGTTTTTACCCCCACTTCTCTTATTTGTATAGGAAATCAATGGAATACGTGCCAAGATAATGTGAAGACTTGCAATTATGGTCAAATTCTAATACTTAAAACCTCAAACAATGAAAAAACTACCATGTCAGCAACTACGGTGATCCTCTATAAAGTACATTCTCAGCCAAAATCCATTGACAGAATTCGGTCCTCATTTTGCATACTCAACTACCTCCAGCGCCCGGTCTATAAAAGTGATTTAAACAATCTTCAGAAAAAATAAAAATTTTTTCTAACTTTCAGTCGCAAGTGTCACAACGCAAGGCTTGGTCTAAAATATAAAAAAAATTTCTTGGACCATCCATTTGGTAAGGATGGCCCCTGAAAGAATTCAAGGGTTTGAAAAAGTCATTATAACTTGTTCAATTTCAATCATTTTTTAGTTTCATATATTGGAGAACAAACATCTCTTGGAACTATTCAAAGAAAATACGAGGACTAATTTAATGTCGGAATGTCTTATGTGGAGAGCTTCTAAAAGGGCTGCCAAATGATAGATGAAATTGCGCAAGTTAATGGAGTCATTGGGCCATTGGAATCTTGGATGAAAATTTTTTATATCCAATTCCAATAACCCGAGGCAAAAGCAGAGTAACATCGTGTGGACTACTTTACAGCTTCCATCATTGCGTGAGTGAGCATAAGACCGAATTTAGGTTTCGTAAACCCCTGAATCTGTTGTGAGGTAAATGGAATACCGGGGATATCCCCCCCCCCCCCACCCTAGAAGAATGGTGGAAGTTTGAGAGGAATGAACTTAAAAAAATCTAAATTTAGGACAATTTTATTACAAAAACTAAACAAGAAGCGTTTTGAGGTGAAATTTTAAGATATTAAAGTGAAGAAAGTTTTGCTAGTCATATGCATCATGTAGTCGGTGGTAGTATAATCTGGTGCTCAAACACTAAATCGCGTTTTGAAAGTAAACATAATTGACAACTTTGATGGAGAATAATTACTTTTAAGGCAACAATTTCAAAAGCTAAGCGTTTTGCTTGTCTAACAACTTAAAAAGGTCAAAGTCTCCCCCAACATAAAAATATTTTTTGTTCCCCTGTGTTATATAAGTATGTAATATTTATTTTTTATGAATTATAAATTAACTCTAGGTCTTGAAAATAACAAATCAAATTATATTTCATTGTTTGGCAGTTTTTTTTTCATATACCGCAAAATTCGTGAAAATTTCATTTAATCAATATTTTTTTGTTTTATTTCCAATTTTCTGCATTAGTCGCCGGAGGTTATAAAAAAAAATATGTTTAGATTAGATAACGTACAAATTAATTACAAGTTAGATAAGTTCAATTTATCAAATAAAATCCTGATGCGTAATTGAATAATCCCTTTTATAAAATACACAAATATTTCCATCACTATAAAGTGAATGATTTAAAACTACTTAAATTTCTTATATACAGTGAACCTTAAATTTAAAAAAAAAATAGAAAAAAAAAGCATAAATTTTATTCTCTTATTAGTTTGAATAAATTTTATTAAAATACCAAACTTAATAATAATAATAATAATAATAATTATATAATAACAATAAAACATTTAAAATCTTTCAAAATAAAAAAATATTAAAGTTTTTTGAACTATTCTTTTTTTTGTTTGATAACACTTTTTTCTAAAAAAAAAAATAATTTTTTAAAAATAATTCAGATTATATAATACAAAAAAAAAATTTTTAAAAGAAATAAATATTAAAAATTTTTGAAATAATTAAAATTAAATTTTTTTCCTTTTCCAAAAAAAAAAGCAAATGATAAGTTCACTATATATATAGATATTTTTGATTCATAGTGAAATTACATGAAAAAATGAGCCAATAATTTTTTAAACATTTTATATATATATAATCGTTGAGAAATATTTGTTAAAATTTTATTAAAAAGTGTGTAATAATATATTATTTAAAGATTTTTTTTATTAATATAGATATATTAATAAATATATTTATTGTAGAGCTATTTAAAAATGATTTCAAAGATGAGCTTTTTTTATATTTATTGTCATTTTATTAAGCCACAAATTTTTTTTTTACGTTAAATTCAGTCTTTTAATAAATATCTAATGGCATTACGTCCAGGGACAAAGAGAAGATCAAAATTTTAATAGAAATGATTCCCTAGAAGTATCAGAGCCAAGTTTTTATGTTATTTAAAATCCAGTTACTAATATATGATTAAAAATTTTATAATTCCAAACGGCTATATATTAAAGGTAAAATATTAATGTAAATCTGCGTAAGATAATTTTTTTTTTACTAAAAACTTTTTAATAATTTAAAAAAAAAAAAAAAAAACTAAATTTTTAAAATACTTATTTTTTATGATATTAAAATATCAGACTTTTACTCTAAATACTGAAAATAAAATATGGCATTTTTTTGTATAAAAAAATAAATTTTTGGAAAAGGATTTTTAAAAAATTGACGAAAAAAAAAATAAAAATTGAGGAAAATACCAAAAAGAAATAAAAAAAAAAAAAATAATAAAACAAAATAAAACATAAAAATAAAACAAAAACAAAAATGTGGAAAGACTTTGTAAGAAGGGGTTTTGGGAAAAAAAAAACACCAACGAAATGAAGAAGGCTTTCCGAAATGGAAAAATTCCTTTTGTGTGACAAAAAAAAGAATTTTTAATTATTAATTTTCACAACAACAGAATAAATTTGAAATCAACAGGAAAAATAAATAATATATAATTCAATGAAAAGAATTAAAATAATTTAACAAATTATTCAAAGAGGAGTCCGTAAATCGTAAACCTTTTTTTAAATAAGCGAATTGTCATCATAAGAGCCTAGGCTTTTCAATAATAATATTTTAAATACTAATAAATAATAAATATAGGAACAACCTCTATTTTTTTTTAATTTTTAAATTGAGTATTCTTTAAGGTTATTTTTTTTATTTTTGTTTTTGTTTTTTTTTTTCTACTTTTTTTTATTTTTCCAATTGAAATTTATATTTATGGGTAATTATAAATTTAGGACAAATAAAATGAAATCAATGTTTCGATTAATTAAAGAAAAATAAAATTTTAGACAAACATTGATTCAGGGATCTCTAAATAACCAAATGGCGAAATCTGCCCTTTTCAATAATAAATAAAATATCAAGCGTGTTTTTTTTTTGTTTTTTTTTTTTTTGAACCATAAATAAAATTTTTTTCAATTATTCACGTTGTAAAAAATCTATGAAATTAATGTTTTGTTATTTTTTAATTTAATTACATGGTTCAAATTAACTAAATAAAAGAATCTCAACATCAAACTTGGTTCGTTAGTTTGGCCTATAGAAAGTAAAATTTTTTTTTTTTATCCATTTCCCTGGATATAATGTTCAAATTAAAATAGCAAATTGAAATACTTTCAGTGGCTTTGGAGCTTTCTTTTTTTGTTAGACTTGTTGTATTTCTATAAATTAAGTCATTGGCAGTTAGTTAAAGAGAGCCTAGGCAGAGTTGAGTAGAGTTAGAGTGAAGGGGAAATTAAAGATTGGTAGGACGTCGGCCAAAGCCGATGGGTCCTTGTGACTTGCAGTTGCGCATCAGAGGTTTGTGAAAGGACAGTGAATCGTGCGAATGTTGACGATGCCAGCAAGTTCGACAGAAATACCGAAAGCACACCATCTCGCGACAGAAATATGGCCCTTGTTGCAGATTACATCCTGAGCAGAGGGAATCCTCCAAATAAGGATCCACTTGAACCTTAAAAATACAAATTTTAGAGATTAGATAAGGATGAAAAAAATTAAGAAAAATTGCTTAAAGCATTTTACAATTTTAAATCGTAGTTTCTTTGAAATTTAATAAGGCCCGCTCCCTTTAATAGAGAGGGCGAAATTAAATAAAAAATTAAAAAAGAAAAATACAATTTTCCTTTACAAGAACAATCAATAATATATAGATGTTGGGAAAGAAAACTAATCGAACTATTATATTGTTTTTGGTTAATATTCAAAATTTTAGAATAATAAATAATATTTCAATTCAGGGCCAGGTTAGTTTTAGCTTATCAACATTTCGTCGTTAATACTTCATCATCAGACCATCAACAAGGACACAAACTGCTGGCTATTCATATATATTCAATTCAATATCTTTCTTCAATCGCACACCCCAAGAGTCAGATCTAGGTGTAGGTTGGGAGCTAGCATGAGAGTAGAACAGTCAAAAAGAGCATTACAGTAAAGCAAGGTGGAAACTAGAGTGGTAGATCTGAACGCTGGGGCGCCAACCCTTCATCCTAATAAGGCTTTGCCAAGTTTACAGTCTGATTAAACTTATACAATTGTGAAATTTAGAAAGAGATTGTCATTTAAAAAATAAAAAATATTCAGGTGGCCCATGTACACATCATTTTTATTTTTTTTGACCGTTAAGTCTCTCTAAATTCCATCCTCCAAGTACACGGCAACAATTATTTTACATATTAAGGCGGGGCAGGAGCGAAGGTGTTACGCATGTTTTTCCCGCTAAGATGGCGTTGTGTGTCATTAAAAGTATGCCCAAATATCAAGTAATTCAAAAATTTGCCAAGAGATGTCAGAATGGTAGCTAATAGTATTTAATGCATTTTGTTGATTTTCATTGATCTTTTAACAATAAATACTTTATTAATGTTATTATATATTATGTATCTTTTATAAAAGCATAAAAATATATAAATATAGGCCAGATATAGGCAAGGGCGGATCCAGAGGTGTTTCTCGGGGGGGGGGGGGGGGTAATCTGGTATAACTCGTCGCACAGCACACTATTTTTTTTTTAATTTCGGTAATTTAAAAGCGCATTCTGTAGTTGTTTGCCAGAATATAAATACACATCAATTTTTTAAGTATTAATTTTTAAAATTTTACATTAAAAATACATTTTTTTGCGAAAAAAAGGGGATCAGCTGTTAGACTAGCCTGCCATCTATTGCAAGAATGCTGAACTAATTTGACAGATAAATTTTAATTAAATCATCTAAGCTTATTTTAAAAATTTCTTAATTAATATGTGATTAGTAATAACAATAAATTCATTTTTAAATTTAAAAAAAAATTAAAGATTATTGGGACAGATTGTTTGTTTGTATTTGCTTGATAACAAAAAAAATTAATTACGTTAATTTTTTAATAAGTGATTAAAAAAAATTATAGCTCGATGTCCCAATAATCTCTTATGAATTTAATTCATTTAAAAAAAAACCGCATTGAAAAATTCCTTATAATAGTCTAGTTTTTTTTTAAAGTACGTTTAGACTTCGCTCCTGAACCCCCTTAAAGATTACTCTTGACATTTATACAAATATATGCACGGAAATTAACAAAATGACAATCTTAAAATTACCATATAAATAAATTATTAAAATATAAAATCTTTTTACCTTTTTAGTAAATTTTAATGTCTTAATCTCGATAAAAGCGGCTGCAACTGCTCGCATATAAGATCTATTATTATCGAATGTTACTCTGCCAGATCCAATAGGATATTTGTGTTTGTCTGTGTCTATGCCTTCAAAATAATCAGATGAATTATTAGAAAAATATATACATATTAATATAATATATATAATTAGAAAGATCGAAAATATTTACCCGCATAAACAACTCCCTCGAAAAGTTTATTCATTATATATGCCAATCCTTCGGCAGTAAGCATTCCGTGTAGAGCTCCAACGAATACAGTATTTAAAGGATCAAGTTTATGAGAACTTGAACTTACATAATTGCTATCACTTAGTTGCCAGGGAATTACTTGTACCTATATAAAATAGAAAATGTCGAAAAAAAAACTAACAAATCAAAATGAATCTAGCTATTAAATAGATAGTTAAAAAGATCATGAGCCTAATTTAATTCTAACGGCAAATTTTATACATATTAAAAATTGATTAACCAAGTCGATGAGTAAAGTGGATGTGCTACATAAAATTAATAAAAAGAGAAGTTATCAGCCAAACAGGGTGGACTCTCGAATTAAAAAGAATATGTTTCGACTTTAATTTAATAATGCCATCTTCAGTTTTTATAAAAATGAACATATTTTATATATATTAAGAGGAATGAAGAGGAGTGGTGACAGGTAAGGAGCCTCTATTGTGAAATTAAACTCCTTTGTTGCATATATAACAGGGGGGGGAGGTCAACCTTCGGCTCTTTGAAGGAATATTTGTAGCTCTCGATAAATATTACTGAGAAGAAGTACTGTTACCAATTATTCACCCAATTTTAAACAATTATCAAAAGAAGTAAAATAAATGTGTTTAATTTTTAATATTTAAATTCACTACACGTCTCTAGTTTTATAGCTATAAAGAAAATTAAATTTTAATAGAAAATGTGCTCTAAAGCGGTTCTAATTTTGAATTACCGAGATTTTTTTAAGGCGTTACTCCTTAAAAATGTGCAGATAGATGAATTACATAGAAATAAAAAGTTTAGTTCAATCGGAGGTGATAAATAGGGCTGAAAGTTAAGGAATATTGAATTTTTTCAATTTTATTTTTCCAACTTTAGACATCCCTATTACAATTATTTCCATTACTGAATGCAAAAAACATGTTTCTACGATATTCTATAATTCGTAAGCTTTCGAAAAATCATTCATTCGTGAAAATCTGTTAATAATTAACGAAATTAGGCGCTTTGCTCTCTCTTACAGTAGAGATCTCAGGAGAATTTTTAATTATAGACCACATTTTTGTATTAAATATTTATTACAATAATACAAAAATGTGGTCTATAATTAAAAATTCTCCTAATAATAATATTTCAAACCACAAAAGCTTTAATAAACAGTAGATATCTCATAGGAATAAACTTATAACTACAGGTATTTAGATATATTTAACTATTTGGTTTGTAATTTCGCTAGTAATTAATAGATTTTTACGAATAAATGAATGATCTTTGGAAGACTAAAGGACTATAGAATATCGTAAAAATATGTTTTTTGCAAATACGTAGTTTTTTGCATTCAGGGATGGAAAAAATTGTATTAGGGGGGACCAAAGTTAAAAAAAAAAAAAAAAAAAAACTAAAAAAATTCAATATTTCTAAACTTTTTGCCCTATTTTGCACCTTTAATCACCCCCTCTTGGACTGAAACTTTTTATTTCTATATAATACATCTATCTACATATTTTTAAGGGGTAACGCCTTAAAAAAATATCGGTAATTCAAAATTAGAACAGTTTTAGAGCAGATTTTCTAATAAAATTTAATTTTCTCTATAGCTCTAAATTTAACTAAAAGTAGTGATGGAGGAAAGCTGATGGCATTTTTGGAATCAGCGCTACCCAAATACCCCGGCAACAAAATCACTGTTCTCCTGTGTTATTTTGTTTATGTTAATATTGAGGAGGCAATGGCTAAGCCGGCTAAGCTGAGGATTACGGAGTCCGAAGTCTCAACACGACTCGGGTTCGAATCCAGCTTGCGGCAAATAATTCAAACATCCTGCCGAAGTCTCCTCTTAGAGTAGGTAGGGGAATAGCCCCACCGTGGTATCACAAAGGGCCTAATTGGCCTAAGTGTGTTCCCTCTCTGGGAACGGCCACTTCAACCTAACCTAACCTATATGTTAATATTAAACAATTCTATCTGCATCTAGATTCCGCCGACCCCGCACCGCGGGATTAATAATGGCGAGGACAGAAGAAGATCTGCATCTAGATGCTTTATTGACTGAGATTGTCTATATTCTCATAAGAACTGAAGATATCATTCTTTAATTAAAGTCCAAGTTTTCTTTTATTGGGATTTTCATTCGATAGAGGCCATCCTGTTGGGCTGACATCGTCTCCTATTAATTTAAATTGATTAAGATTGCTAGAGGCTTGATATATATCGAGCCAAGCAACTCAAACTGTCACCAATAATTGGATCCTTTGTAAAAGAAGCCATTTACGAAAGAAAGCAAAATGACTTTTGAATTTCATCAGGTTTAAACAACTTTTTTTGAAGTTATATTGATTGTAGTAAAAGTTTAAAAATTAATGAATATCAAAATAAAAATTGTCCAGGTTTAATATAATAAAAATGAAATTTCAGAGCAAAGGAGGTGGACAAAAAGTCTTTAACTCAAAATTCACATTTGTTTTAATTTGATATATCAAAATAAGTCATCATTCTAGAAGTAATATGACGTATCCCAATTTATGACTAAATTGTACATCAAAGTTTCCTTCAAACTAGTCATGTAGTTTCTACAATGAAGTTCCGGTCCTTACCAAATGCAACTTAAATAAAATGTAAGTAAAAATTAAACTTAATTAAATTAAAACAATTTATTTCTATATAAATTCAATAAATAACCTTTTGAGTAAGCAAACAAAGATCATTAAATCGATTTAAATACATCATATTCAAATATAATAAAAATAAAAATTTTCTTACCACTTTAGATTTCATTTTCTTTGAAGAAATTTTATAAAAATAATTTCCCCCAATAGAATCATAGTTGCAAAAATCTAACATTGCTTTTACCTAAAAAACAAATTAATATTTTATTCAATACAATGGGAAATCGACATCAATTTTTAAATATTTAATAAAAGTTAATAATATATATAGACCTATATAATAATAGTTGATAAAAGATAGCAAAGGGGGTAGGAATACATACTTGTTTTTCGGATTCCAGAATAATATAACAGAACCCTTTGGTTTGAGAAACCCCTTGATCTTTGCCAGGCCATTCAACTGTGATCTCCCCAAATTGTTTGAAGGCGTTAATTAAAGCAGCCTCATGAATATCCCAAGGTACTCCTCCAAGAAAAACCTAAAATTATAATATAATTTTATTAATATTCCATATTCGTTTTTGTTAAAAGAAGGCCTAGTTCGATGTTCATGCCAACATTTCAAAGTCTAGTCCATCCATCCATAGGATTTTAGAAGCATTTCATTTGAAAGGTTCCAGCAAATTAATTGAAGGCAAAAATTTAATTATTCTTTAACACAATGATTACTAATTTAATTATCTATAAGATATGGAGCGAATTTTTTAAAATATCTTTTATTTAATGTAATTAATCTAAAAAAGAAAAACAATTTTTCGAAAATCAAAAAAATGGCTTCTATAAGTTGTAGATATTTTAAATAGCTTTTTTTTTTAAACACTCATTTGGTATCCAAATGGCTTAAATAAAATCACCGGACTGCCTGGGGTCCGAACCCGTGACTTTTGGTATACGAGGTTAGCACGCTAACCCCTACACCAAGCCCCGAGAGCTTTAAATAGCTTTAATTTTAAAAATATACAAAAGGATCTGGCGTACCAAGTAGTATGAATGATAATAGGTGCAGGCTAAGCTTTTGGCAATGAGAAAATAACTTTTTAGAGTGTTTTCTTCGAATATTTCGAAGGCATTTAATAGCACTTCATAAGCGGCTCACTGTAATGCCACATACAAGTTGAAATTTCGGAGCGAAAGGTCTGAGAGGCAGATCATTTCAACTTGTATGTGGCATTAGAGTGAGCTGCTGATGAAGAAGTGCTATTAAATGCCCTCGAAATATTCGGAGAAAACACTCTAAAAAAGTTATTTTTCTCATTGCCAAAAGCCTAGCCTGCGCCTATGTTACTAGTCTAAAAAGAGCAGAATTTTATTTGGTTATTGGAAAAATGTTGAATGCATTGAAATAAAAAACAAAAAAATAAAAAAAACAAGGTTTGGAGAAATTAAATTCACAAGATGTCAAATAATGTCGCGTAAAGTGGAACTGAACAAAAATTAGTTTTCATTTCGTCGCCTAACAATATCTATTATAATAAATAAGTTGTGGCTTTTGAAGTTTTAAAAAATTTGCATTTTTCTTCTCAAATTAATTTATTTTGCAACATGGATCCACGGAAATACAAAAATTAGTAATTTTGCAATGTATTAAATTTAAAGATATCAATACTAACTTTGCAGGAGTAAGGGCCTTTGTTGTTTGACTTTGGTGGCAATGATCCCTCCCATTTTGTATGGGGATTGCAAAGGGCTGGAAATTAAGAAAAATAATTGTTTTCATCATTATTTTAGAAATTATTAATACATAATATTGATATTTACAAGAAGTCTTTCGCAAATGGTCGCCAAGATTTACCATCTATTCCGCGCATAAACGTTTTGTTTAAAATTCGAATTGAAGATTGTATACTGATTCGTGACCCAGTGCGAAAGGCTAGTATTTAATTTATTCAATTTACTTACAGGCAGCATTTCTATAATATTTGGCTGCTTTTTCTAAGGGATTGGGATCTGAATAATTTAAATGATTATTGCAATATAACGATTTATCCAAAAGAGGGTTTTGTAAATTCTGAAATTGTAAAAGTGAGGATAAAAGATTTGCTTGGGGTAAGGGATATCTAAGAAACGGATGAAATGGTGATGTAGTAAAATTTGAGGCCAAATCATTTGAAGTTGGTTCCAAAAGTCCCAGAGCGGCGGCTGCAGCGTGCGAAATTTGTCCCGTTCCTTGGTTGCCAGGCGAGGACAGTTGACCACTCAAAGAGCACCCATTATGCTGGAAAATTGTAACGAGTTTTAATTACTATTTTATAGTTATATTCTAATTAATACTTAAATAAATTAAAAAATTATTAAATTAAAAAAAATAATAATTTTCTTATTGAGGAAATGTTAAGTTTTTTTTTAAGGTGCGCGTCTCGGGGTGCTAATTTTGGGTGTTTCCAGCGGCCACAATTTTGAAGCTATCGACCTCATATTTTTTTTAAATTAAAGCTATTTAAAATATCTACAAATAATAGAAGCCCCTTTTTTGATTTTCGAAAATTTTTTTTTTTTTAGATTAATCGCATTAAATAAAAGATATTTTAAAAAAAGGAGCTTTATAAGTTGTAGATAATTAAATTAGTAATCATTGTGTTAAAGAATAATTAATTTTTTGCCTTTAATTAATTAGCTGGAAGCTCTAGAATGAAATGGAACATGTCCCTTATATTCCTATGGGGAACACTAACGCCATCTCTTGCCGCCTCGAGTCAATCGTGTTTTAACGGTTTTTCGAGACGCGCACCTTAATACTGACAAATTTCAGCCCGGAAATTATTTTTAAAAATGCGTTCAATAATGCATGCGTTTCGGAAAACGAAGCTTTCAGGTGGTGTGAATCATCTGGCACCAAATTTTATGATCCAAAATAATGGAAATTATTCACATAGCAGGTGAAATTAGGGATGGAATAGGTGCTCGAATAGTCAATTTTCGATTTTGGAATTGACTTGATATTTTTCGATTCTCGGGTTCGATTAATAATTTCTGAAAGTCGACTTATCGACTTTCACAAGTCGACTTCTTAAAAATTAAAATTGAGGAATTAACAATGCCACATATCTTCACTAACTGATCTTAGAAAGCGTGTTGATTGGTGTGTTATGTGTAGGTTTTGAAAGAAAGATGAAAGTCAATCAATGAAAAGGATTGCTTCTTAACTAAAGTCAGAGTCGACTTTTCCATCCCTAGGTAAAATTTGCTGGGAAATCAAAAGTTAAGTAAGAAAAAACGATCAAAATAACAGCAATCGTGATTGCAAAGAAGAAAATTTATATCAGGAAAGTTGGAAGAAAAATGCAGCTTAAAAATATATTTCAACAGGTGACGTTTCGGCTTTGGTCAAAGCCATCCTCAATGCAAAATATATGTATATGAAGACCAACAGCAGCTCCGAGGATGGCTTTGACCAAAGCCGAAATGTCAGCTGTTGAAATATATTTTTAAAGAAAAAATTCTGGCTGCATTTTTCTTCCAACTTTCATTCCTGATACAAATTCCACCAGCCATAAAATACCCTTGTACTAAAGAAAATTTATACCCGTCTATATACGAATCAAAGATGAATAGAGGTACGCTAGTATTAAATAATAAATAACAATAATAAAATTACATATAGGCCTATATTTTTTTTTAATTTCTTAAAGGTCTTTTTCGGCATCTAAGGCCATTTAGACCCCATCCCTATTTATTTCAAATGATTGGTAGCTAATTCAAATGAAATAATTTTTTCTCGCTTAGGACGGGAAGCGAACCCGGGACCTCAGCCATGAGAAGCTGATGCCTTCTCTCTGAGTCACGGGTCACGGGCAATTAAATTATATTGAAAAAACAGAAAGAGTTTTTTAATATTAATATCATTCTTTATTAAATTGAAGAATCACCATAAAATCGCCAAAGCTGCTTGTACTAGTTTCCGAATCGGCAGGTGAATGTGACCGCGAACCTGAACTCATCATAAGTGCCGTCTCCAAAGCAGTCGGGCTTGCAGCGTTGCTATCAACAAATTTCAAATTAATTTTTAGTAAGAAAATAAAATATAGTCTAGTTTAATTAGTTAATTCATTTTTAAGGAAGCACGCTTTCTATAAACCTGATAATATTGATTCAAGACACACTGAAGACAAAAGACCATCAAAAATATATGATGTTAAGTATAAATAATTTATATAAATAACTTAAGACAGACTACATTTGGAGAAATAAACATACAACCATAAAATCGACTGCTTCATCATTTTTTTCATATGAGCTGCACTGACATAAGGAAAATTATCGCAAACACAAAAAATTTGCAGTCCGAAAAAAAATTTTAATTGTATTTTATTTACTTTTTATTATTTAACAAACTGAGATCAGATTTTATAAAAAAATATTATCATATGGCAATTCCCAAATAACTTATAAAGGTCTTCTCTTTATTCTGAGAGCTTTTTTTCACCTTTGGGTGCCATCACCATATTGCTATCACAATCACAGTCACGTATTCAAACAACAATTAAAAATAATATTAATTAGTTACCTATAATTAGGGGATCCGCTCTTATAACCCCTAGAATAATAAGGCAAAGAATGCAAAATAGAGTCCCAATTGCGATGAAGGAGTTTCATCGGTTGAGGCATATCAGAAAAACGCGAGGACGGAAGATGATCTCCAGTAAAGAGATGAGAGTGAACCGATTGCTGCTGAGGAGATGAATTGGGCGGCGTTTGCTAAAAAAACACAGATCGATTAATAATTCTATTAGTTAGTGTTGCATGAATTTGTGGGATTTTAATTTTCAGGCAAAATATTATGTTGAAATGAGTTGAAAAAAAAATTAGCTCAAATGTAGAATATGTCGACATTTTATTTCTATGATAGGAAACTGTTTTTTTTTTCTCTCTCCATTCTTTTTATTAGCCAAAGGCGGCATAACCAATTTGATCCAAAATTCAATAAAAATAACTGAATGAGATTAAATAAAAATGCCTGGACCCCAATATATATATTTTCATAATAACGGTTATCGTTTAAAGTCTTATATAGCCTAAGTTGCCGAAAAGACTGTGTGTATGTGAGTGTGAATGGGAAAAAAGTGCGAGTGTTAAAAAAAAAAAAAACTGAATGAGAAATGAAAATGCCTCCAGGCATTTTCATTTCTCATTCATCTATCTGCACCAGGCTTTCCCAATCATCAATTGTAAAAATAACGAAAAAGAAGGTGACATTAACTTATAAGAAAAGTATTTTATTTATTCAACACGATTGGTGCCGGCCGAAGGCTTTTTTTTCAAGTGGTATCCAATCGCTTCGACCTGAACGATTTTGGACCGTGCTAACCGAACCGAAGGCCGACACTATGGAAATTACCCCGCCGAAAAAAAAGACTGTACTTTTATATTAATCTCAACTAAAATTACACTGTACACGATTGATAAGGTTAAAAATATAATCGAGAAAGAAAATACTAAAAGGTAAGGAATAATACCTTATAGGTTAATGTCACCTTCATATTATATAATTTCGTCAATTTTATAGAAATCTGGATTAAATTGGCTTTGCCACTTTTATTTTAGGCTAATAAAAAGAATGGAGTGAGAAAAAAACCCGAAAAAGTTTCCTATCATAGAAAAAAAATGTCGACATATTGTAAACCAGAGGCAAAAAATTAAATTTGTTGTTATAAGTCTCTTTATTCTAGAACCTACGTTTTTAGAGTTTAAATCTGATAGGACAATGTTAGAAAATGTCTTCAAATTTTACTTCCAATTTTTCGAAAGATTAAAAAAAAGTCGAATTTTTTACAAAGTTAAGAAATTTATTAAGAATATTAACAAACATAATAATAAAATATTAAACAAAAAAAAATGAAAATATTTTCGAAAAATAACTCTTTTAGTGAAAAGATCGATAGACAAACAAAACTTTTTTATATTTTAAATTATTAAGCTTGTTGTTCATAATAAACTTAATGTTTCTAAAAGTGTTATCTTTTGTAGCAATTTCATTTAGAACTTTTAGACGAATTTAAAAGCATAAAAAATTGTTTCGTATTCTAAAAAACACACCAATGGGATTAAATTATGCATCATGCCAATTATCAAGTTGGTTTATACTTAAGTCTTTAGAAATAAAAAATAAGACTGTCAAATGTGTTTTTTGTACAGTGGAATACCTCTAGATAGATATTAATTATAGAAAACAATATATTCTCCACATATTTTGATATTTATCATAATTAGGAAAGATAATGTTTGGGATTATATAAAGAAGCAAAATTATTTACCTGAGATTTATTGGCACTATCCATATAATTAGCGGATTCGTTGATGAAATTATTAGGCGGTGTTTGGCAATTGTGCCCGTTGTGCATTTGCTGTGGAGTATGTTGGTGTTGGTGTTGGTGCTGGTGATGGTGTTGATGTTGATGTTGCTGAGAATTGTGTCGGGACGGCGTCGTCGTCGATGCCTGCTGCTGGTGTTGCTGTGGTGGCGTGTTTGGTTGCGATTGTTGCTGCTGTGACGCCCCCGTTCCGCTTTGTGGCATCTTATTGTTGCTGCTGTGATGATTGTTGTTGTGAAATTGTGCCAGAGGACAGGGGCGTTGCGGTGCCGTCGCTGTGCCAAATCCTGGGGGCGAGATACTCATTGGCGGGCTGTGACTTGTCGTTCCTAGTGAAGTACCTCGCGGCAAATTGAGACCGAGCAGTTCGGAAATTGAGACTGGGGAAAAAAGAGAAGGAAAATAGTGAAGAGAGATCTAAACGCACCCACGCGGCCAAATTCGTTAACACAATTTGTGCAATCATTCCAGAGGGTCTCAATTTGACTATTTTATTATTTCTATGAAAAACAAATTTCATATGTTATATAGATTCTAAAATAATATAAACATTTTGGCATATAAAAAAAAATAAATCTCTTTGAGATAATAAATAGTAAAAAAAAAATTAAGAAAAAATTGGTCCATTTTTTATATTATTTTTTTTTATAAATATTAAATATATTTATATTCTTTTTTTTATAAATATTTAATATTAAATTTGTTAAAATTTAATTTTTAAGTAAAATTAAAAATTTAAAAAAAAAATCAAACTATTTCGACAAAAGGGGAGTCTTGTTCCCCACTCTATGGCCAAAAATGTTGAGATATTATAAAAATTAGGTTTGTTCGTTTTTCGCAATTGGATGCATATTGGATTATAACTTCTAATAAATAATACAGTAGAGTCCCGGTAATCCGAACCTCGCTAATCCGAACTCCTTTTTTTGCGTACGATTTTTTTTTTTTTTAAGAGGAATATAAATGAAAATTAGACATTAAAGGAACTTTATTTTATTATTATTATGAAATATTTATTTAGAGTTTAATATCACCGACAAGTTTCACGGTTTACAACGTTATAAATACGACTTTATTATCAAAATTAACTAATTCAAGCTTACAATTCCGGTTAATTCGAACTTCCCGATAATCCGAACGACCCTCGGTTCCAATTAGTTCGGATTAACGGGCCTCTACTGTATATATAAATGGAGGCTTAATGGTGATGTCAGGAGAAAAGCAAGAAAACATCTCATTAATTGAAAATTCCTAGAATGGCCTCAGATGCCGAAAAGCCTCTTAAGAGCCCCCTAAAAATAAATATATCTATGTGGATCAATCCTTTATAATTTATCTTTAAAAATAATTATTAATAATGATTTATGTGTTTATTTCAGTACAAAAAATAACGACGGATATTTCATTATTATTTTTAAATGATTTAGTGTAATACATTTCAAAGCCGGAAGTGAACAATATCGCTTTGTTGAGCAAGTTCAAAAAAATTCAGTGAACATGTCTCATAAATTAAAAAGCCTGTCATAAAAACTTGGAAATTTTGGGTTGGGAGGGTCAGAGTGGTCAAAGGGAAAAGTTTGAGAATCCCAATTATAAGCATCAGGCGTTGGGATAAACTAAACTATTGAAGAAAAAATAAAGAATTTTTTTGGAAATTTTTAAAGAGATCGCCATTATTAAAATTTTATTTAAATAAAAAAATATTTAATCAATAATACGAAATATAGTTTGTTTTATTATTCAAAAAATAGTCTTAAAAGAAAATAAAAAATTGTGCAATTTTTTTTTTTTTTCTTTAAACATATTTTTTGGCAAAGTTTCAAAAACACAGATTTCGAGGATATAAAGGGATAATAAATCTCAACGAAAGATTTAATGACAAACTTTAGCATAATGCATTTATTAAACAAAGGGGAAAAAAATCAAGTTAGTTTTTATGGATAATGATAATTTTAATTAACTTGGACTTTAAAGAGTATTTTTTAAATTACTCAAAACGAGAATTTAAGATACAACCAGGGATGATACAAACAAAAAGGATAGATGTTTTCAATTTTTCAAATTGAATGAACAGTTCGTGTAAATATTGTATTGGTTCTACCCACAAAAGTTTTTTAAGTATGATTTGATTAAAATCTAAAACTTAGAATAGATAAATTAAAATTATTTAAATGATTTTAATTTAAATTGACACCTACAAATAACTCAAATCAGGTTCAACTAGAGAAAGCTGCAAGCTGCTAATAATCAACCAACCTTGTCTACAAAATATTTAATATCTCTACTAGAGATTATTCACTTTACGAGATGAATATTCAACTATATATAAGATTCTTCGTAACTTTATATTAATAAAATGCCTAAGCTCCAATAATGTTTTCATCAAGCAGAGCCGAAACGTCAGCGTGGATTTTAATTTGAATTTTATACCGGCTTCTTTTTTCTAGTTTATTTTTTCCTCACCTTTCCAGGGATGAATCTAGGCTTTTGTCGCCTCTAGGCAGGGAACTAATGCTCCCCCCCCCCGCCCTCTTTAACCACGGCAGTGTTATAACTTTACATGAAAAAATTGAATGACAGAATGAAGGAGTAAAATATAAGTATGGAGAAGAGAAATTCTCAGCCACCGGGAGAAATAATTAATCAATTATTTCGCTTTCACTGTCGACGTTTCAGTCACCAGACGAGATCTTCCTCACTGACAAAGCCAGCCTCGCTGGTTTGTTTTCTATACATAGGCCTATAGACGAAAAGATAATATCGGAACAAAAATAGACCAGTGGCGTACCGAGGGGGGGGGGCGGGGGGGGGGGCGGTCCGCCCCAGGCCCCGAGCCGGCATAGGCCCCCATATATTTATAAAAAAAAAAAATTTAACGAAAATTTCTCTTTGAGAGGCCCCGGGGCCCTCAGGGCTCAAGTAAAAACCGAAAAATTTAGTTAAAAAATCAAAATTTAATAAAAATTTCTCTTTGAGAGGCCCCGGGGCCCTCAGGGCACAAGTAAAAACAAAATTTAATGAAGATTTCTCTTTGAGAGGCCCCGGGGCCCTCAGGGCTCAAATAAAACCTAAAATTTAGTTAAAAAATCAAAATTTAATGAAAATTTCTCTTTGAGAGGCTCCGGGGCCCTCAGGGCAAAAATAAAAACCGAAAAATTTAGTTAAAATATCAAATTTAATGAAAATTTCTCTTTGAGAGGCCCCGGGGCCCTCAGGGCACAAAAACAAAATTTAATGAAGATTTCTCTTTTTGAGGCCCCGGGGCCTTCAGGGCCCAAATAAAAACCGAAAAATTTAGTTAAAAAATCAAAATTTAATGAAAATTTCTCTTTGAGAGGCTCCGGGGCCCTCAGGGCAAAAATAAAAACCGAAAAATTTAGTTAAAATATCAAATTTAATGAAAATTTCTCTTTGAGAGGCTCCGGGGCCCTCAGGGCAAAAATAAAAACCGAAAAATTTAGTTAAAAAATCAAAATTTAATGAAAATTTCTGTTTGAGAGGCCCCGGGGCCCTCAGGGCTCAAGTAAAAACAAAATTTAATGAAAATTTCTCTTTGAGAGGCCCCGGGGCCCTCAGGGCTCAAGTAAAAACCGAAAAATTTAGTTAAAAAATCAAAATTTAATAAAAATTTCTCTTTGAGAGGCCCCGGGGCCCTCAGGGCACAAGTAAAAACAAAATTTAATGAAGATTTCTCTTTGAGAGGCCCCGGGGCCCTCAGGGCTCAAATAAAAACCGAAAAATTTAGTTAAAAAATCAAAATTTAATGAAAATTTCTCTTTGAGAGGCTCCGGGGCCCTCAGGGCAAAAATAAAAACCGAAAAATTTAGTTAAAATATCAAATTTAATGAAAATTTCTCTTTGAGAGGCTCCGGGGCCCTCAGGGCAAAAATAAAAACCGAAAAATTTAGTTAAAATATCAAATTTAATGAAAATTTCTCTTTGAGAGGCTCCGGGGCCCTCAGGGCAAAAATAAAAACCGAAAAATTTAGTTAAAATATCAAATTTAATGAAAATTTCTGTTTGAGAGGCCCCGGGGCCCTCAGGGCTCAAGTAAAAACGAAAAATTTAATGAAAATTTCTCTTTGAGAGGCCCCGGGGCCCTCAGGGCTCAAGTAAAAACAAAATTTAATGAAAATTTCTCTTTGAGAGGCCCCGGGGCCCTCAGGGCTCAAGTAAAAACAAAATTTAATGAAAATTTCTCTTTGAGAGGCCCCGGGGCCCTCAGGGCTCAAGTAAAAACAAAATTTAATGAAAATTTCTCTTTGAGAGGCCCCGGGGCCCTTGGGGTTCAGGGATATACGGTATTTTAAAAATATTTTTATGTATGGAGAAGAGGGATATTTAAAGATGAGCAGCCCCCCCCCCCCTCAAAAAAAAATTCAATATAAGGCCCCCTCTTCTAGTGCCGCCCCAGGCCCCCAACTGCCTCGGTACGCCTCTGAAATAGACCTATATTTAGGACTATGACATCATATTTTATTATGACAATATGTGAAGTGGCTGTTGTATATCAACAATAGAAGAGGGAGCGGGCAGCCAGGAAGTAAGCCTCTACGAAATGAAACTCAAGACATTTGACTCAATGCATTGGCATTTGAGTGCATACTCTCTAAAATGGACTGAGGATGGCGATATTTAATTATAGCCGAAACTGTCTCCACTACTCTTGAGGTTCATTTCGTAGAGGCTTACCTTCCTGGCTGCCCGCTCCCCTCTTCTATTGTTGATCATATTTTATTTTTAGAAAAAATTAAATATGGTCCTAAAATAGTCCGCCGGTTTTTTTTATTAGTTTTAATTAGTCCTTTTTTTGGATTTCACCTCTTTTTAAGGCTAGGTTTTTGTAAGAACTTGGTCTTTTTTTATTAAGTATTTTTGTTAGGCTCTGTTTCGGCTGTTTGTATTATTAAAATATAAAACGAGATTGACTTCCAATCAATGAAGAATGGTAAGCGAAACGTTGACAGTGAAAACGTAATCATCTTTTAGTTTTAGTTTAGTTGTTAAAGACTATTTTAAAAAAAAGTTATAGGTATGTAAATAAGTAGTTTTTTCACAAATTTTGCCTCCAGCAAAATTCGCCGGCCCAGGCGCGCGCGCCTTTGTCCGGCTCAAACTTATTGTCTCCCAACATCAGATGTCGATTCATAACCGAGTTGCGCATAGATTAGAAATACCAATTTATATAAATTTATTTATTATGTATTCTATTTACTACTTTGAAAGAGAGAAAGAAATCTTAGAACAAGAAAGTCGGCGCGTCGCTTGATTAAAGAGGAAAGATTAGAGGGTGCAGAAAAAATATATTTAATCAGTGATCTTAAAAATAAATTTTACTCATGCTTTTACTATATAATGATAATAAGGCGTAACAATTTTTATGATATAATATTTATGAGTAATAAATAAGATATCAAATCGATAAGAAATGAAATGAACACTTATGATGGAGAAACAGAGTTCCTGGGTTTCGAATACAAGAAACCGAACACTCTAATTACCCACAATAAAAACAATTGAGTATCTTTATTAGAAAAATACAAAAAATAAATGATAATCTCTGAATTAGAGTTTGGGCAACTTTATAAATGATAAGAGACATAAAACAAAGGTCCTTCTCAGGGCGAAAAATCAAGAGAGACATTTGTTAACTTATAAAAAGAAAAAATATATTTTATTTACAAGTCGGGATTAAATAAAATCCATTCTTTTCATAATTCTTATCGTTATTTTGATTGCAAGCTATAAGAGAGTTGGAATAAATATATAATAATGGATAAGTAAAAAAAAAAAAAAAAATGGAAAAAAAGAAAGAGGTCAAGCGGTAAAGACAGAGTGATAGAGAGAAGAATAGAGCAGAATGGGGAGTGGGGGTGGGTTGGGTTTCGGGACTAGTCGATAAACATAGATAGAACAAGCAGATTTAAAGTGAATGGACCCATTGATGGATATAAACACCCCCGCCCCGCCCTTCCCTTCCGCGAGAGCAGTCCGATAAATTGGCAACAAATTCATCAACGAGCGGCGGCATCCCCAAAAGAGAGAAAAAACACATCTCAATAAATAAATAAATTATTATCCTGTCGAGTGTAATAAATCTCTTTGGAGATAAAAAAAACGGAACATTCAAATTCAAATTTAAAATACATGTTAATTTTGAAAATATACTTAGAGCTTAAAATTTATTATTACAGTAGTCTTGCTAATCCGGCTTTTTTTTAGAATGGGTGCATAAGGCCCGAAGGTCCTAAACGGGAATGCGGGAATATCCGGAAACATTTAATATATAATGCAAAATTTAATATATATTCTTGAAAAAATCTGTAATGTCACTTCGTTTTCTTAAATAACCCCTTTTTTTTGTTGAAGATATGGCTCAACACGCCGGATTACCCGGTATGCCGGAATATCGAAGACAGGATTAGCAAGAATCTACTGTATTTGTAAAAGTCTCGACATCGAATTTTTGATATGATCGCAATACTTTCTCTCTCTTTATATTTCTTATATAGGGTAAGAGAAAGTAAAAAAGCTTGAATTGATTGCTGCCTATTATGATAGGCAACCGGCAACACAGGAGCGCTAAGCTGGCAGTTTTATCTATTATACAACACAAGAGAATTGCCCCAATTAAATTTTTTTTCTATTGTATCTCGAAAATTAGCAAAACCCACATTAAACATGACATCCTAGAAACAAGATTGCACTCTAAAACCGTTTAATAGGTAATTTTTTTGTATAAAAAAATAAAAAAGATAATTAACTGGAACCGGTAGATGAAGGCAGCTAGCAAAGAATACAAACTTTATTTAGATATCGTCGACGTTTCGGGAACTCAAAGTTCCCATCTTCAGGATGCATTCCCGAAACATCGACGATATCTAAATAAAGTTTTTATTCTTTGCTGGCTGCCTTCATCTACCGGTTCCTCAGCCATTAATTTCTTCTTTTTCAAAAAAGATCATTTATTTTTGGTATTACTCTCGGAGTAAAACAAAATGAAAAAATACTTTATAGACCTATATATCTCGGGTAAGAGAAAGTAAAAAAAAACGGTATATAATCAATAATGAATTAATAACTCAAATAAGAGAAAAAAGTGGGCATCGCCGGAAGTTGAACCATGGAACTGCCCATTTGTATTCGGCATGCACTACATTTAGACGAGGAGTCAACTATCTGCCCATGGACGTAACTAGACTAGGGGGGGTTCCCTTTGTGCCTTGGGGGGCCTGCGGTCCGGGCCGGTCTAAAAAAATGTATCTTAACGAAGTTTTCAGTTTAGCATCAAAGAAAGCAAAAAGAGAAAAAAAAATTATGAAAATTTGTCTTTGATAGGGTCCGGGTACCCTATCAGGGCTAATATTCTAAAGATTCCGTCCCCTTTTGCGTTTTGGGATACAGACTTATTATATAGAGATTATATTGACAATTTCTTGTACATTTATTAATCCATTTAATTTAATTAATCTATACTATTATATAAAAGACAATCTCTGTCTGTCTGTCTGTCTGTCTGTCTGTCTGTTTGTAACGCATAGACTCCGAAACTACTGGACCGATTTTCATGGAGTTTTTTTAATGGGTAGGGAATTTTCCGGGGGTGGTTTTAGGCTATCATTATATCGAATTAGGGGTAGGGAACCCCCCCCTTTTTGGGGGTTATCAATTACCCCATAGCAAAGCATTGGAAAACAGGATCTAACTCGCTTTATGAAAAATATATTTATCAAATCTTTAAAAAGAAAAATAAAAACTCTTCCTCCCTCTAACAATTCGACATTTGAAAAGATTTTTCCGCTCTGCGCCCCCACCCCCCCCCAAAAACCCCCCTAAAATTTTATTTTTTTTATTTTTCATTCGATTTTAATAAAATTTAAAATGACGCTTTCTTAGGGTGTAAATAATTGAAAAATGGTATTTTAGACATCAGAAAGTTCAATCACCCCCCTGACCCCCCTGAAATTTATTTTTCATTCGATTTTAATAAAAATTAAAATGACGCTTTCTTAGGGTGTAAATAATTGAAAAATGGTATTTTAGACATCAGAAAGTTCAATCACCCCCCTGACCCCCCTAAAATTTATTTTTCATTCGATTTTAATAAAATTTAAAATGACGCTTTCTTAGGGTGTAAATAATTGAAAAATGGTATTTTAGACATCAGAAAGTTCAATCACCCCCCTGACCCCCCCCTAAAATTTATTTTTCATTCGATTTTAATAAAATTTAAAATGACGCTTTCGGTTAGGGTGTAAATAATTGAAAAATGGTATTTTAGACATCAGAAAGTTCAATCACCCCCCTGACTCCCCCTAAAATTTATTTTTCATTCGATTTTAATAAAATTTAAAATGACGCTTTCTTAGGGTGTAAATAATTGAAAAATGGTATTTTAGATATCAGAAAGTTCAATCACCCCCCTGACCCCCCCTAAAATTTATTTTTCATTCGATTTTAATAAAATTTAAAATGACGCTTTCTTAGGGTGTAAATAATTGAAAAATGGTATTTTAGGGTGTAAATAATTGAAAAATGGTATTTTAGATATCAGAAAGTTCAATCACCCCCCTGACCTCCCCCTAAAATTTATTTTTCATTCGATTTTAATAAAATTTAAAATGACGCTTTCTTAGGGTGTAAATAATTGAAAAATGGTATTTTAGACCTCAGAAAGTTCAATCACCCCCCTGAAATTTATTTTTCATTCGTTTTTAATAAAATTTAAAATGGCGCTTTCTTAGGGTGTAAATAATTGAAAAATGGTATTTTAGACCTCAGAATGTTCAATCACCCCCCTGCCCCCCCCCCCCTGAAATTTATTTTTCATTCGTTTTTAATAAAATTTAAAATGACGCTTCCTTAGGGTGTAAATAATTGAAAAATATATTAATCAAATATTTAAAATAAAAAATAAAAACTCTTTTTCATAATTAATTAAAATACATTTATCTGGACAACTCTTAGTCATATCCCGAGACGCCGCCCGCCAGGGCCTAGCGGGGTAGGGTTGCCGAAGGCAACCCTACCGCAGCTAGTACATACTAAAGTACATTTTCATAGTATTTTTTGTATAAAAGTTTCTCTCTTGAAGGGATTCTTCACAATTGGCACTTTGAATCCTGTCCTATCCTGTCTATAACTACTAAGAATGGGGGATGCAATGGTAATTCTCAGAATAAGACAAAATATATTTATTTTCTTTTTTTCACTCCTCTAATGGGTCTAAATCCAATATGGGGATATATAATTTTATATACGGCCTGCGGAGTTATAATGCTTTTGCAAAGTGGCCCGCATGATCATTTGGGTTGGTCTAGACCAGTGGTTCCCAACCGGTGTACCCCGGCACCCAAGGGTGCCGCGAGAATGCCTCAGGGGTGCCGCGAAATATTAAGGTAAAAAAAAGAGACGGAAAAAATAAAGTATTGCAAAAAAAAAAGGTCAAATGATTTAAACAGAAGCGGCAAAAATTTTCCATAGGACGGAAAAAATAAAGCTTTGCTAAAAAAAGATCAAATGATTTTACAGAAAATAAAATTTCGGCAAAAATTTCGTTTTGCTAGGGAAAAAAAGGAAGGGTGCCCCTAGTGTGTAATGTTATTCCCGACGCACCTTTGGGGTGCCGTGGACTTCAAAAGGTTGGGAAACACTGGTCTAGACTATATCACGCTTTATTCGGCTTTTTGATAATGTGAAGCGATGATAAGTACAGATCAGATCGGTGGCTCGACTCTCACTCAATGGCAAATACTTTTTTTTTTATAAAGTTTCTCGAAATTTCCTTTTCTTTTAATGGTGAGGAGATGGTCTCCAATTCAAGTTCTAGGACATTTTCCATTTAGCATGATCTTTATATAAAATGCAAGTTGAGAAATTTGTTTATTTTATTCATCATTAAAATATTTCAAAAATGCCGAATATTGATGTTGAGGCAGAAAAGATTTTGGTGAGGTTTCATTTTCAAAATGAACAGTCCCTTTTAGCCTTTGAATGGTTTTATCTGGCTCTAGTCCTTTAGTTTTTTTCCCTCTTTTTATTTGTGAGACTTCGTCGAGGACTCCCATATCTCAACTATATCACATAATTGCTATTAAACTTAGTAAGTGGGAAAAATATTATAAATAGGTTAAACCTTTGGCGTTAAGATTCAAATAGGGATAGAGATGCATTTTTAAAAGGATATTTTGATATCGAATGAGTACAAATAATTAAAAACAACCAGCTTGAAAATTTAAATCTTTTTTTTTGTTGTATGCAATTGGATTTTATATTTAGTTTTCTTATTTTTATTCATTCCGATTGATTAAATTTCTTTTGGCATGAGTACACTCCAAAAAAAGTTTCTTTCCTAGAGGTTTTTTTTTCTCCAAGATATTATTGAATTAATGAAAGATAAAAATTTCCAAAGTCCTCTGGCCAAATGGAGCGCGCATTGAAGGACTTGATTAGGGTTCTACGCAGGAAGGGGTAAGAAATGTTTTAAAGCAAAAACTTACTCAAATAATAAGGTCAAAAATATTGTGTTATTTGCACATCTTATTTTTTGAAATTATTAAAAAATGAAATAATAATTAGACTAAATATATTTATGCCCGCTTTTATTAACATATTTTACATATTTTTTTTTTTTTGGAAATATGGAAGTGATGTTACAATATAATCTATAATTGTTGAGAAAGGTTTATATAGAATATATAATACAATTTATTAATAATACAATAATAATATAAGAACCCCCCCCCTAGAGGTGTTGGCAAATGCCAATATTGAATGTCTTACGGGGTGCGGATCGCAAAAATTCCTCTATACAAAATTAAATCACAAACAAAAATGGTCAAATACATAATTACGCTAAAATGAACGGTTCAGGAGATATAGAGAGGTAAAATTTGCTTTGTTACTTTCTTTTATCTATATATTTTTATAGAGTATTGGATTCATGTCAAAAATTCGATGTCGAGATTTTGATGGATATACACGTTTTGAGGTGCCCTGAATCAAAAAAAGTGGTTTCCACAACAGTCTATCTGTATGTCTGTGTGTGCGTGAACAATGTAAGTCAAGAACCAAAAGAGCTAGGAGGGTGACAATTCATATTTCAGTGAGGCATCCCCCTGAGAGGTGCCACGAAGATTTTAAGCAAATCGCCCAAAAAGTTCTAGTAACCATTTTGAGAGCAAAATGGGAATAAGTTATACATTTTAAAGAGCATCTAAAAAATAGTTGATTTATGAATTTTAATCAAAATCGTTAAAGCCAATTTTGAAATTAAAAAAAAATCAGAAAATAGTAAAGTACAAGTTTTTTGGCCGATTTTGTTCAAAAGCTTCGGGTTATGTCCCCGGGGGGAGGGGGGACCTAACTTAAATATGAAATTTTAACTTCCCAACTCTTTTCATTCTTGAGAAATTTTGTTCACACAGTCACAGAGACAGACCATGTCTCGAAAACTACTTTTTTGATTCAGGAGACCTCAAAACGTGTATATCCATCTCGACATCGAATTTTTGACATGAAACCAATACTTTCTCTCAATATATATTAGGGCCGGATCTAGAGGGAGGCAGTGGGTGCATGTGCTCCGGGCGGCAGATATCAGGGGGCGGCAATTGAAGAAAGATTTACTAGAAAAAAGATAAAATGATATGAATTTTGCATAGAAAATTTTGAGAGGGCGGGAAATTAAATTTCGCCCCCCCCCCCCCCTAAAAAATCTCCTAGTTCCGGCTATGATATATATTAACATATTTAGAGTTAAGAGAAAGTAAAATGCAAGTTGTTCCTGTTGGTGACGCTAATTGAGAAAAGTTAGTAGAAACAGAGCTTGATTTATTTTATTAGTCCAAGTTTCTTAAAAATACAATAGATTTAAATTGAAGGGGGCCTTTCTATCTCTTTTTCTTTATTATTGCTATTTTAATGTAAATTCGTATAATATACCCATATATCTAAAAAAATGCACCATCCAATACTTTTTCAAAACGAAAACTTTTAGTTGACATCTCAGAGCAAAAATATAAAATAAAATATTCAATTTATTACGATAAAATTAAGGGCGGCAAATTGTTGATGTCTGTATATGTATATCGCGAAATCTCTATATATATATAATCTGTATCTGTATAGATATAACTGGCGAAATGGTAGAGTTGCCAAGTGGGCAGGGCTTTTTATTGGAGACTGCAATGCGTTTATCCGCAGGGCTCGCGTTTTACAACCAACCAACCCCCTTTGGACTCATCCCATCACCCCCGCATTCGATCCTCTCCCTCCAGTATTCCAGCAATTCGGCAACGATGTCCCTCTCTTCTTGTTCCAAATCAAAAGAACGAGAGAGAAAGACTAGCCATTCTGGAGCCACTTCACTCACTTCCCATTCCTTTCTTCCTGTGCCGCTCCTCTGATCCGAGCCAAGTTTTGACGCTTCGAATTACCACTTTTATGGTTAAATATACAAATACTACAAACAATCCAAATTAATGAGAAATAGCTAGATTTTCAAATGGAAATAGCTTTGCTTTTATATTCAAAAACTTTTCATTAAATGGAGGGGGAAAAAACAAGTGATATAGCCAACAAAAAAGTCTTGCATCTCCGATTATACACAAATCAATTCTAATTTAAGCCACGTAAATATAGAATATTACTCTGACCTGAAGAATTTAAACTAAAATAAGTAAAAAAATATAAAATTTTTCTTTAAATCGTAGACTTATCACTATATTGACACAATTTTAAGAATCTTAGTACTGTAGAAGGAGGACTAGATTGACAAATTGAGAGTCTATTGAATTCATATCAAAGACATTGAGGGGGAGGGAGGAATATCGGTACCAACGTTTCTGCGTAAGCAGTCTTGCCTTTTGAGAAAATATTCTTGAATCCAACTAGGATTATTGGTCACCAATGTCCAGGATGTTAAGAAAACAAACTTAATGAATATTTATATCCAGTGGCGTAACGTACGCCCCCGCAGACCCCGCAAGCGGGGGGCCCCGACCTTGGAGGGCCCACGGGCCGGACCGGGCTAAAATACTGTATCTCTTCAGGGCTCCGATAAAAACGGAAAAATTTAGATAAAAAAAAAAATTAATGAAAATTTGTCTTTGAAAGGGCCCGGGCCCTCAAGGCTCCGGTAAAAACGGAAAAATTTAATAAAAATTTGTCTTTGAAAGGGCCCGGGCCCTCAGGGTTCAGGGATATACTGTATTTTAAAAATATTTTTGTAAGGTCTAATAATGGGGCCCGAAATAAAGGTTTGCGGGGGGCCCAGCTAAAAAACGTTACGCTACTGTTTATATCGATTTTATTAAATGATAATAAGATAAAAAAACTTATATGAATGAATCAACTTTTATTATGTGCTATAATGTTTAATAAATAAAAAAATCTAAAAATTTTGCCAGTTTGGGAAATTCCTGGTCCTCATCTGCGTACTCACAAGGAGTGAATTAAAAAAATATCATTACAATGTATTAATTTTTTATTAATAATTTATAATAAAAATGTCTAAATTTCAACTTCTTCAAATAACAATTTATTTAAATTATAGGTACAATTGATGAAGATGAATAATTGATGAGATGTGATGCCCTGGCTGCTTATAAATCAAACAGGGGCTTCAATTGAATAGTATAATATGAAAAAGATTTCACTTGAATGCAACAATGGCATAACTCAAAAAAAATTATTGAGTTGTGTATGAAATAGAGGAATCTATGGTTAGCATATATCCTCACCCTCTTAAGGGGCTACGGGAGCGAAGTGGTTACGCATGTTTTTCCCGATAAGATGGCGTTGTGTGTCATTAAAAGTATACCCAAATATCAAGTAATTCAAAAATTTGCCAAGAGATGTCAGAATGGTAGTTAATAATATTTAATGCATTTGGTTGATTTTCATTGATCTTTCAACAATAAATACTTTATAAATGTTATTATATATTATGTATCTTTTATAAAAGCATAAAAATATATGAATATAGGCCAGATATAGGCAATATATTATCGTCTGTTAGACTAGCCTACCATCTATTGCAAGAATGCTGAACTAATTTGACAGTTGAATTTTAAATAAATCATCTAAGCTTATTTTAAAAATTACATGTTTCTATAGAAAGAATTTAGAATATGAGGTAATGGATATGGAGAAAATATACACCAGCGAGTTGCTTTCCACAATTAAAATAATTTATTCTGCAAATATTTCGGAATGCCTACGCAATCCATCTTCAGTGCGTCAAATTACACTTATGTGGAGCGTGTGTTAATGATAAAATTTTTTTCGTATGAGAAGCCATTCAACAATTAGGGTGAATTTTTTAATGTGCAAGTCACTGAGAGAAAAACTATACATGTAAGTATTTTTATACAGTTGGATCAGATTCCCTTTTGCAAAAATAGTTTATCCCAGTGACCGGTTTGGCGCAAGCAAGTTTTATTACAGCAAAATTTTAACTTCTACTAGAATTTAGAATAATTGATCTGAATTTTGTGATTATTGCACTGAAAGATCGATCTCTGTTTCCAAACATACTGATTAGAAATGTAGTTTTCTTTCTTACCTTCCCTTGGACTAAACGTAGGCCCATGAATTGTGTTGTTGCTGTGCTGGTGGTTGTGGTTTATCGTAGGTGAGTTGTTCTGACTGACGGGTGGAGTCAAAGGAGAAGACGGGTACGGTGGCTTTGAATCATAATGATGGATGCCATTGGCAACGGCAGAACTAGCTGCACTGGCCGCTATAGATGTCATGTCTAATTTGGCTGCAGCTGCTTCCAAAGCACTGTACGAACTCGACATTTGAATGGTGCTGCTTGTCAGATTCGAGGACGAAGGGCAACGATCGAAAAGTGCATCCAGGGTAGCAGATTCCTCACTCACCTGGGAACATAAAACGTAGTATTCAGATTCATTTATTTGTTTGAGTGGGTATATAATTTTGTTTTCTTTATCTTAGTCAAACTCGGCCCTGATTAATTATATTAAGTTTATTTAATGCTTATTAGTTGGATAGTTCCGCCTTTGCAACTGAAGGGAAAAGTGACGTAAGATAATGAAATGAGCTTCGAGATTGTTTCTTTAAAATCACCAAAATATTTTTAAATTCAAATTTTAGTATAAACTCAGTTCCATTTTGGAATAAATAGATTGCAACCCCTTTAAAAAATATATTGGTATTATATTTCGGAATCTTAGGTTATATAAACTTGAAAAGTTACATGTTTAGATATTAATCATGAGCTAAGTAGAGATTCTCGGGGATTAAAAAACTAGAGAATATTCCCGAGAAAAATCCTTATTTTGAGAATTTTCTGAGAAAAAGTTTACTGGAGGTCCAGGATTTTGTTAATGGGGGTTGGGAGGCCGAACTTTTGGGTAGAGGCAGAGGCACATTCAAGGAGAGAGGGTGTACATTTAAATCAAATTAGTATTAAAAGAGAATTTTTGTATGATCAAAAGCATCCTCTCTGTCTCCCTCCCTGGAACCGTTAAGTGTGAAAACCATGTATAAAATAGAAATATAACAATAAGATAATTTATTTTATAAAAAGGTAAAATAATTATTCTAAAAGTAATTAAATAATCCAAACACTGAGATAGATCACTGGGTAAAATATGGAAGAGAAAAGAGAGCGCGCGCACAATCAGAATTATACCGTAAGATTCTAATCAGTAATTTTCTTTTCCATTTAATTTTTTTCTGGGCCCGGGCCTTGACCAACCTAAATCCACTCCTGTCTCTAAAAGTAAAGACTTATGTTCAGCGGCGTAACTAGCCTTTGAGGGCGGAGGGGGCGAAGCTCAACTAGGGCGCCATTTTTTAAGTTGTAATATAATTTTAAAGAAATCTATCAATTTTTTGGACAATCTACCGAAAGAATATGATAAAATCACCGTTCCTGGGATATATTTTAGATGCCCTAGGGCGCCTATGTCGGTTTCGAGGGGCGCCAAAGGCTTGAAGCGCCTGGGGCGGAGGGGGGCAAGCGCCCCCCTTCGCCCCCATCTAGTTACGCACTACTGCTTATGTTGGCTCTGGGAATCATAAATTAAAATTAAGGAAGAGCAAAACATTTATTATAATAGACAATTAATTGAATTTTGCAATGAAAGAGAATTTTTATTTTAAAAATTTGTATCATTTTTTTAACCATTTACAGTTTAAAAGGTCGTTAGCATCATCATCATCATCATGGGTAACAAAGGCATTATATATAGCATATGGCACCCGGCTAAGGCAAAAAAAAAGGCATTATATAACAAAATAATTTTGGATCATTCCTTTTTTCGACTAGCTGCAGCTCTCAATGGTCCATAGAAATATTAAACAGTTTAGGGATTTACTTCCGAAGACAATGGAGGGGGGAGCGCAATTCAATCTATTTTAAAGTGGAACTTTTATTTGATCGCCTCAAATTTTTTCGCTCTTCTATCAGCATGTCGCGTTACAAGTCATGACCTCAAAGGCCGTGACGCTACAAGCCATGACGTCACAACCCGTGTCGACAAAAATGGGAAATTTGAAATTTAATATATGTTACGAATTATAAAAAAATAATTGTGAGATTTAATTTTTCAATTTTTAAAATGATAAAATATAATTTTTAAAATAATTTAAAATGATTCAAATCTTCAATTACTAAATAAATATTGTTCTCAGTTTTTAACATACGTCTATTGATTTCCCATTTTCCTATTATCAAGTTAAGATTAAAAACGCGATTTTAATACCCTTAATTGAATTGAATAATTTTCTGAAAATTTTCAGTTAAACGCCTGCGATCCGAAAAAAAGTTCTACTTGCATCGTGGTTTCATAAAACCACAAAATGATTTTTTTTATAGGGGAATTTACTTTAAAAAAATATTTAATAGCAACAAATTTTTCTTATTTACAATCTGGATTTACGTGTTATTGTATTTTTTATTTTTTTCTAATTCGGCCAGTTTCGGCCAAAAAGTAGCCGAACTTTCGGACGGCCGAAACCTGAATCGTCTGAAAAGATGGGATGAGACCCCCAAAAAAAAAAAAAAGTCAAACGATTTGCACTTGAGGGTGGAGGAAAAAATTTAATCTCCCTAAAAAAAAAAGGTAAAATGATTTTCACGGGAGGGGAAAAAAATTTTCTGCAGGGCGGCGGAAAACTTTGGTTCCGGAAAAGGGTTCCACCCGGGCACAATAACCTTTTAGCGGCCCCCCCCATTCGAAAATCATATATTATTATATTGATATGTAAAATATACTCGCAAATTAATAAGTAAATAAAGTAAAATAAAAAAAGGCATAGGCTCAAGGTATCCAGCAATTTTTTGGCGCTCCTTTGTGAGAAGCGCCCGAAGTGGGCATGATGCCCCCCCCCCCCACCTCCTCGCTTGGCAACTGGCGAGGTCTAAATGGCCTCTGATGCAAAAGGCTTTAAATAAAAAAAAAAAAAAAGTACGGTAGTTTCGGAAAATATTATAAAAATGTTATATAAAGAAAAAGGTCAGATAGGTGTTTTTTTTTTTTTGCTATGTCTATAGGTCTAGTTTTGTATAGAAAATTTCAAAACATTTGAATATATCAGATTTTTTAATTGCTCTACCTAACCTTCGGTTGGTAGGGCTTTAGTTAAAAATTACGCTTTGTATATAAATAATAAATTTATTTATAAATAAACAAAAAAGATTAGTTGTCACCTATCTCTTGTCTTTTCAATTTCACTTTTTTTCTCTTTCCGATTTCGCCTCCTAGTAACAATTTTTTGCTCTATAAAACTGACAATATTCATAATTCTCATTCGAGATAGGGAAATTTAAAAATTGCTAAAAATAAAAGATTTATTTTATAAATATTTATAAATGTTAAAAAAAATAAAATTTTCTGGAAATTTTGTAAAAAAAACTAATTGGCAAATCATTTAGAGATAAGATAATCTAAAACCTTCAAACGAATTTTATATACTTATCGCCACCGATTTTGGGTTCAACGAGAAATAATAGAATTAATGATTACCGTAACAAGAACTCCAACGTCAGAAGGAATTAAAATCATCATTATGTAAAAGATTGAAACATTTAAACAGTTAAAATTAATGATTAAAAATGAAAAATATTATACATTTAAACTTGCGAGGTCAATATTAAATTGTTAAATAAGTGTTACTATGCCAACCCTATTGTTCAAAGAATAAAAGAAAAATGGATGGTAAAAAATTTGATTATTTTTTTTTTATGATCATTTTAAAATAGAAATAGAGGAAGTCGAAGGAAGTCTGTGTCAGTCGAGCGAACTCAAAATTATCAATAGGGTCTGGAAAAACCCTCCGTAAAAAGCACCATAAAAGAAACAAAAGTGGTTTTTGAGGAATTGAAAAGGGCAGAAGAAAAGACTGAAATATGGGCAAAACCTGAGTCATGATTGTATACGGTATTTCTATAAATTTTTTATTTTATCATTTCTGTACTGATGGAAATTATATGTAAGCGAGGTGAATAGCTGAATCAATATGTAGAAGGATGAGTAAAAAGGCCAAGCAGCTATTATTATTTCTTTATTGATATCAAATCCACAGCGACGTTTCGGTCGACTATGCGACCATCTTCATGGCTAGGGTTTAGTCAGTAATTGACGCCTTACAATTTTAGAATTTTACAATTGCTCGCCTTCGGAGGAAAATTTTTCCTCTCTCATGAAAATCTTAATCTTTAATCTTTTTTATAGGATCCCGGCCAAGGCGAGCAAGGGGTCGGCGGACCTAACTTTCTCCCTCTAGCCCTATCATTCGTTTTTGTGACCGGAAGACAATCCGGCCCGTCGCACGGTCTAATGCCTGTTGAAAAGTGGAAAGAAGAGACAGACAGACAAAGAACTGAAGGACTACCTGTCCTAGCTCGGGCAGCTCGTGGTCGCCATCCACGTACCCACAAGATGTGGCAACCATTTCTCCTATCTGGAGTAAAAGAGTAAAGTGGTCTTCAGAAGATTTCAATGACAAAATGAGAATATACATTTTAAAGAGAATCTAAAAAATAATTGATTTTTGAATTTTATTTAAAATCGTTGGAGCAAATTTTGAGAAAATCGAAAAAAAACTGAAAAAGTGCATCAGTAAAATATTAGTATTCTTTGGTCGATTTTGTTCAAAAGCTTCGTGTCACGTCCCATGGGGGTGCCTAACTTAAATATAAAATTTCAACCTCGTATCTCTTCGTTCTTGAGAAATTTTGTTCACAGACACCCACACACACACACACACACACACACAGACAGACAGACAGACCATGTCGCGAAAACCACTTTTTTGGATTCAGGGGACCTCAAAACGTGAAGATCCATCAAAATCTCGACATCGAATTTTTGACATGAATCCAATACTTTCTCTCTCTCTTTATAAATATATACATATATACATAGGTAAGAGAAATGAAAATTTAATAGATAACAAATATGGATGATCTTGATCAATTTTTTCAATCCTAAAATAAATTCCAATTAAATTCGAGATCGGTCCTTGCATGGTCATGAGTTCCTTTCGAAGTACTACCTAAAATTTGATAATTTGTCAAAAAAAAAATTCCAATTTACTATTTCCCCACAAATATTAACTCGTTTTAGCTTCATTTTTTTTAAGATAATGATTAAAATAAAATTGTTTTTACATTAAAAAGGATAAACTAATAATAGCATGAATTAATAAAAAAAAAGAAAAAGAGATAAAAGTTTATTTGAAACTTTTAATTTGTTCTATGAAAACATTGTATATGAAAAAAAATAAAAATAAAAACGAATTAAGATTCTTATTTCAATCAAAAAGTTTAACCAAATGAAATTTATTACATTAGGTGCTTTTATATTTAGAAATGATTAGATTAATTTCTAAGAAAAAAAGGCAATTGAAAAAAAAATTCAATGATGAAAATTTTAAATAGTAAAAAATTATTTTATCAGAGCATAATACTCAATTAATCAAGGATTTATATAAATCATCTTAAATGCTCTACAAAATTTGATTTATGGTTGATTCCCATCAGCTTATTTAATTAAAAAATGGAAAAAAAAATAGCTAGGATTGCGAGGCCTTATTCAGTCCGTTTAAAATATATTTCAAAAATATATCCTATTTATTTATTAATTTTTCTTCCTCATACCACACAAATTCGACCGCTGTGCCGCAGATCTTCCTCAGTGAGAAGAGAGTCTGGAAATTTGTTGATACATTACAAAACAAATTATGGTAAAATGCATCCAAAAATCTCCAGATTCCCTTCTCACTGAGGAAGATCTGTGTGACAGATCGAAACCTGTGGTATGAGAGAGAAAAATATATTTTGTTTCTTTAAGGGGCGCCCGTCGAGGTGCTGATTTTGGGAGATTCCTGCGGCCACAATTTTGAAGCTATCGACCTCAAATTTGTTTAAAATAAAAGCTATTTAAAATATCTACAACTTATAGAAGCCCTTTTTTTGTTTGTCGAAAAAAAAAAGATTTTTCAGATTAATCACATTAAATAAAAGATATTTTTTAAAAATTCTGTCATCTCTATATCTTATAGATAGTAATCACTGTGTTAAAAATAATTAATTTTTTGCCTTTAATAAATTATCTGGAATCTTACAAATGAAATGGAATAAAATGCTTGTTTCACTATGGGCAGAACTAACGCCATCTCTTGCCGCCTAGAGTAACCAGCTTCTGAATCGGCTAATAACGGTTTTTCGAGACGAGCACCCTAAACGGCATGAATAATTCCTCCCAATCCTACTTATTATTAAATCTACAGTCCTGGGTGAGTGCAAATTGAAAAAAAAAATGCAGTAAAGCAGCAAAATGATTTATAAAATTGCAAATATTATTATTGGAACAAGGTGATTTAAAATCAACAATTCGTTGTTTTGCCAAGCACGTCGGGTGGATAAAAGCCTTCGATATATTATTATATTAAATATAAATATACACAATACCCTAAGGGCGGTATAAATGGCTTCCGATTCCGAAAAAGACCTTGGAAAAAAATATACAATACAATAAAAGCCTCAGCAGACATTTAAATAAAATAAATATATAAAATCAAGACAAACTTACTAAGAAATAAAAAAAAAAAAACTATAGCAAGCAAATAGTGGCTTATAAAGAATTTATATGATTTGATGAGGATTTGTCCAATATAAGACTATTTTTTAATTAAAACTCTTTTTCGGCACGGATCTCACAAGTCATCTTTTTGTTTGTTTTTAAGAGTCTAATGACATTCGGTATATAAAATATTTTTATTTTTTTATTTTTCATTCGTTTTAAGGTCTTTTTCGGCATCGCAGGCCATTTAGACACCGTTTAATTCGTCTTAAAAATATATTACATATAGAATATTTTATAAAAATAATTATTTTTAAGTCAACTTTATTTTATAGGTCATTTAAATGAAGATGGCTAGTAGATTCTTTCCGAAAAATTCCTTTATAAAGGGTTTTACTAAAATATAAAGGCTTTTATTATTGGCTCCGAACTCTTTCTAATTTCAAGTATTTTGTTTAGCCTATCGAGAAAAGGCTAAAAAATGAGCTAGATGTATAAAGAATATTTAGTTAAAGCTGTCAATCAGGTTAGGTTTTCTATGAATGTCTAATGCGTACACCAAAATAAATTATATTAAATTACGAGTGAAATATTTAGAATATTGTTAACAATAATTTTAAATATTAGTCATTTCTTTGGAGCCACTGCCCTTTCCGACTGGAAAATTTTTAAAATATTTCCCAATACTGGAGATGAGTTTTAATTTGGTACTAAAAGTCAGATATTTGCTCCATATTCAGAAGAATTCATTGATTAAATAATCAAGATTTATATATTATTTTAAAGAGAAACTCTACAAACATATCGAAGAAATAAAAAGATGATCTCGAATAAAAGTTTGAACCACACCCATTCATCTAAAACAGAAATTCCCTATAATAAATAAAACATTTGATCTATGGTAACATGGAACATTCAACAGGTTCTATCGATTAGGTGCACATTGGCGGGGTGAGATAGGAGACAGCCGCATTAGGGGGCTGGGAAGGCCCACCAGGGGGTGGGTGGGGGTCAGGGGGACATTTAGACCAACTCCTTTGACACGTGTTTACACCACCATTGCGAAATTGCACCCTGGCTTGTGGCCAAATAAGAGTTGGCTGCAAAAGAAAAAAAATATAATAGCATGGTCCAACGCCTATTTAAGAAAATGTCCATATATGAAAATAAATCCTTGAAAATAGACAAAAATGTTTAAAGTCGTCAGATTTTTTTAAAATAAAAAGCTTGGTTCATTAGAACTGCTAAATGATATCAATGGATTAGGGGCATCAAAATTCGATTGGGACATAATTTGACAATATGGCAGAGATTCTATTTTTAATAAAACATTTTGGCTTCTTTACGCGTTTGTGAAAGATATATGCATTATAGAAAACTTCAAATGAAAGCATTTTTATAAATCAATTAAAAAAAGGATATCAAGTCCTTTGTGGTTTAAATATTAAAAGAATTTTTAATATTAAACCCGTAGAAACTTGGAAAGATGACATAATCAAGTCAATCTTAAAATATTTTGTGTAAAAAATAAAAAATTCCCCGTTACTTTTGAGAAACAAAATTATATTTAAAATAATTTCTGAAAAAAAATAAGGTTAATTTTTTTAATATAAAAAAAAAGAACTCACCTGTTGTGGAGATAAAATGTTTCAAAAATAAATCTCGTAGAAATGTTCATAAACACAATTTGATTTTACGACGTTTAATAATATAAATAGAAAATATATAAGTGTATAAGCGTTTATAAAAAAGAGCAATGATTTTTATTCACTTGTTGGTGTTTATAATGAATTCACACTATTAAAAAAAAGAATATTTCTAATTTAAATATATAAAAAAAAGGAAAATATAATAGAAATAAATAAATAAGGCGGGCAGCAACAGTTTGAGCAAAGACGGAGCTGCCTGCAACCTTCCTCTGCTCTGTTTTGGACTTTGACTGGAAGCTGGAAGCCACTTGCCTATTGGACAGGCCAATCGCAAGGCGGGAAAAGCGATGGAGGGGGAAGCGTGACGTCACACAGAGGATGGGCCTCGGACGGCGGCCATCCCATTTCTCACGGGCAACATTGTTAGCGAATAGGGCGCCTTTTTTTGGATTGTTGATTTATTTTTATTTTTCTATAATTACAAGCAGAAATATATAAATAATGACTTGATTATATCATATAAAATTTAAAAATAAACAAATGCTTTTATTGAATTTACATCAAATGTATTAAACATATAAAATACTGGAATCCAAAATTTTAAAATTCTTTCCATACTCTTGTTATAAATATCATTATTATTTTTATTTATTTAAGGTCTTTATCGCCATCGGAGACCATTTAGACCTCATCTCTACTTATTTCAATTATTTGGTAGTCAATTCAATTGATTTTCAACAATAAATAAATATATCATTTAAATTTTTAACCGCCAGATGGCAGCATTTGCTTGAAAAGTAAGCTTGCAAATGTATCCTACAGTCAAGGCGTTCTCTGTGGGATCTGTGGTGGGAATGATTTAATAAGAAATTTATATCAATATTCGTATATCGTTTTAAATAAAATAATTTTTTTGATACTAGGGATACAGGAATATTATTTTCGTCCCGAAATTCCTACAACTTTTTGAGCTATTAATTCTTAAAGTTACTATCTCTCCCTTAGCAAATGTAGAGAGAAATTTTTATGTATTCTTTGCATTTATATATTCTATGAATGTAAACAAATTTTGAAGCAGGCACTAGATTGGAATAGTAATATTTTTTACTTTCTCTTACCTATATATGTATATATAGAGAGAAAGTATTGGATTCATGTGTTTTGGTGAAAGAAATATCTCAGCGACGCCAGATTTTTTTTTTCAATTACGGGCTCTTTAGCTCATGCATTTGGATGGCATTTCTATCTGATGTTTACACTATAAACTTGTTTGCATAGTCTTGGTTCTTAGAAGGTGCTGCAACCTAGCGTTAAATTATGAATCAATACTCCTAATATATTTTGGGTTTGCCCTCGGGGCATGGCGTAGAGGTTAGCGTGCTAACCTCATATACCAAACGTCGCGGGTTCGGACCCCAGGCAGTACGAGGATTTTATTTAAGCCATTTGGATACCAAATGGGTTAAATAAGAATGCCTGGACCCACAATCAAGGGCGGATACAAGGGGGTAATTACCCCCCCCCCCCGAGATTCGAAAAAAATACCTTTTTTTCGCAAAAAAATTTATTTTTAATGTAAAATTTTTAAAATTAATACTTAAAAATTTGATGTGTATTTATATTCTGGCAAACAAGTACAGAATGCGCTTTTAAATTACCGAAATTAAAAAAAAAAATAGTGTGCTGTGCGACGAGTCACACCAGATTACCCCCCCCCCCCCCGAGAAACACCTCTGGATCCGCCCTTGCCCACAATATATATATATTAATTACAACGGTTATCGTCAAAGTCTTATATGGCCTAAGTTGCCGAAAAGACTGTGTGAATGTGTGTATGGATGTGAGTGTGAATGAAAAAAAAAAAGTGTGAATGTTTAAAAAAAAAAAAAAAAAAAATATTTTGGGTTTTAAAATTTTTTTATTTAATATTTGAATAGATTATTGAGTGTCAGTGTCGTAACAAGGGTATGAAGCGACTGTAGCAAGTGTCTAACTTGCGCCCCCCCCCCCCCCATAATCCAGTGTTTCCTAACATTCCACAAATCCTTTCTCTCGTTATAATGACAGATAAATGAAATTATAAGTTAGCATTAAAAATAAAAGGAAATTGATAATATGATTAAAAAAAAAAGTGCAGGAGGTGGATTTGAACTCGCGACGTTTGGTTACGTGAGAAAAAAATATAGAATGCTTGATGACGATTTAACCACCTGAGCCACAATATTAGTTAATTGAATGTAGGTAAAATAAGTCATATAAGAAACATTAAATAAAAGAAGCATTAAAAAATTTTAATATTCCACATATGATATATCATTTTTCATTACTTTTTATGCTGATTAATAATTTATAATATAAATTTCTATAGCATGCTTAGTTTTCAAATAATTCAATGGGCAAAAGTCAGATTGTTTATGCCTTAATATAATTAAATTAAAAACTGTATCTAACATATGATACATGTTATTAATTCTTGAATTTCCCCTGATTCCAGAGAACTAAACCCCCTTTTAATTATACGATCTAATTTGGGAGTTATTGGCGATCAAAGTTAAGCTTATTTTCGACCTTAATGACATACATCAACACTCAATTCTATATTTTCAAAAAAACATATTTAGCATTGTCTGATCAAAACCAAATTTTTACCAGAGATTTATAATTAAAAAATAAGTTTTCTTCTAAAGTTTCATTGAGATTGGTAAAGAAATAAATAAAATATTGACTATTTTGTAAATTAAGTTTTAGAATTCGCGATCCCGGATATGTAAAGAGAGCCGTCTATGAACCGGCTCTAGGCTTGCATCTGAGATTCCAAATTCTAAAACTCAATTTACAAAATAGTCAATATTTTATTTATTTCTTTACCAATCTCAATGAAACTTTAGAAAAATACTTATTTTTTAATTATAAATCTCTGGTAAAAATTTGGTTTTAATCAGACAATGCTAAATAAGCTTTTTCGATAATATAGAAATTGAGTGTGCTGATGTCATTAAGGTCGAAAATAAGCTTAACTTTGATCGCCAATAACTCCCAAATTAGATCATATAATTAAAAGGGGTTTAGTTCTCTGGAATCAGGGGGAATTCAAGAATTAATGCCATGTATCATATGTTAGATAGAGTTTTTGGTTTAATTACATCAAGGCATAAACAATCTGACGTTTGCCTATTGAATTATTTGAAAACTATGCATGCCTTTGAAATTTTGGTTATAAATTATTAATCCGCATAAAAAGTAATGAAAAATGATATATCATAAGTGGAATATTAAAATTTTTTTAATACTTCTTTTATTTAATGTTTCTTATATGGCTTATTTTACCTACATTCATTTAACCAATATTGTGGCTCAGGTGGTTAATTCGTCATCAAGCAATCTATTTTTTTTTCCATTCTCATGTAACCAAAGGTCGCGAGTTCAAATCCATCTCCTGCACTTTTTTTTTTATTTTTGTAAAATATATAAAATGATATTTCAAATTCTAAATTGCCCCCCCCCCCCCCCCAAGTTGTGAGCTGCACGAGGTTTTTATTTACCACCAATATAATCAGTGAGGCTACGGGAGAGGGGGGCTGATATAATTGTCGGAGGCCCCCCCCCCCCGTAGCGCCTCACATGATTAAAATGTTGGTAAATAAAAACCTCGTGCAGCTCACAACTAGGGCGGTCCCCTTTGTTTTGCGCCCCCAGCCCAGTTGCGCCCGTGGCGGGCGCCTGTTTTGCCACGCCCTCGTTACGGCCCTGTTGAGTGTTTTACGAATATTTTGGCGATTTAAAGAATTTACCTGAGAATGTCTTTTTGGCTAAACAATATTTAATATAGCATATAAGGGGAAGTGAGTTTTATTGGTGCAGGTCGAGGGTCCGGTGGCCTGGTGCAATGGATAGCACGCCTATGCCCCGGAAAGGCGGAGATCCTGGGTTCGATTCCCGCGGGCCATGGGATGTTTGGCCTCATCAATAAAAAACACTCACATGTCTGTTAAAAATATTTAATATGTTTAAAAAAACAGTATTCAAGGCTTTATGAGGAGTTCAACAGAAGAGTTTCTCAGGGTCGCCCATCTTCAAGGAGCTTGTTGCAAACACGAATTACTGCTTTCAACCTTTATTATCATTTTTTTCTTTATATAATTTATTTCATTCATTGGTGATAGAGTGTCAACTGTTGCAAATGACAATAATGACGTCACTGTCTCTTCCCCCTCCCCTTCCTATATCAAGCGACAGGCTTTTAGGGTGAGCGGCTTGTTTCATATTGCCGACCCCAAAACATGAAATAAATACAGGAATATTTTATTTTTAGTCTTTAATGAGATATGTCAAAATCATAAAAAATGGAGAGCAAATAAATTAAATATTTAAAAACAATTATATTTTATTTGAAATTTTTAATTAAAAAAAAAAAAACAAAAAAAATAGTGAATACAACACATATCAATGGTACAGAGTTGTAATATTTTAAAGAATAAACCAATTATTTCGAGTAAGTTTTATTTGATATAATATTAAAACAACTGTTAAGCCGGGTATCCACTACGCGCTCCAAAAGGACGAACATTGGCGCGCGTTCCGGCCGCGAGAAAAGGATATCATTTTGGAACGCTCGAACGTGGAGCGGGCCGTTTCATCTGGTTTTTAACCGCGCATCAAACGTGCCCCGCGCGCCAATTGAGACGGACGATAGTACTATTTTGTATGTATGTTGGGTTCCAAGCCGTGGATAACCAAAGTTGCCGTAAATTAATACAACTATATGGTACAAAAGAACTGCTGTGGAATAGCAAAAGTTCTTCCTATCACAATAAATCAGTTGCTTAGAGAGAAATAAGTTGTGAAATGGGAGTTCCTGTGCCAGAATTGAAGAAAAAATGACTGTGCTCTTGTCATATATATACTCTTTCATCCACCAACGCTGTTTTTTCTTGTATATAATACTGTGAATAACTATAAACGCAGCTTCTTTTCGAACACGACTGACCTGGATGTTGAACAATCAAACACTGGAAAAGCTGGCTCGCGCGACAGGCGAGTTTAGTGGATACAGTTCAAATATTTGGAACGCGTTCCGCGGAACGCGCTCTCGGCGCGGTCATTCATGGCACGCGCGCCAGGAACGCGTAGTGGATACACGACTTTGATGTTAATGAGTAATAATAAAAAATAAATACAGTAGAGTCCCGTTAATCCGAACTAATTGGGACCGAGGGTCGTTTGGATTATCGGGAAGTTCGGATTAACCGGAATTGTAAGCTTGAATTAGTTAATTTTGATAATAAAGTCGTATTTATAACGTTGTAAACCGTGAAACTTGGTGATATTAAACTCTAAATAAATATTTCATAATATTTTTTTACGTTTAATTAAGAGAAAAAGAAACTCATTAATTTGCGTGATGTGTGAACGCGGTTATTAAAAAAAAAAAAAAAATCGTACGCAAAAAGAGTTCGGATTAACCGGAAGTTCGGATTAGCGAGGTTCGGATTACCGGGACTCTACTGTATAAATATTATTGATTGGTCACCCTGGTTATAAGTAGCTTAGGATGAGGGACATTTTAAGAATATTTGTAATAATCGAAAAAGAAAATTGTTTATTAAAATAATAAAATGCCCTCGGGGCTTGGCGTAGAGGTTAACGTGCTAACCTCGTATACCAAACGTCGCGGGTTCGGACCCCAGGCAGTCCGACGATTTTATTTAAGCCACTTGGATACCAAATGGCTTAAATAAGAATGCCTGGACCCCAAATAAATATATATTTAAATAAATAAGATTTGGTGGCTGTGAAATATATATTTTATAAATACGAGTATCGTTTAAAGTCTTAAATGGCCTAAGTTGCCGAAAAGACTGTGTGAATGGGTGTGTGGATGTGAGTGTGAATGAGAAAAAAAGTGTGAGTGTTTTTTTTAATAAATAAAAAAAAAATAATAAAATATTTTATATTATGAACGCCACAAAGAATCAGAGTTTTAGAAGAATGTTAAATATTTTTAAAAAATATGTTATTTAGGACATAAACTTGACTTTTCGAATATTTAACTTTTTTCTAATATTACTAATATTCTTAAATTGTCCACTTCATAGGTCTACTCTCTATATTTCCAATTTTTTTTTTTTCAGAGGGGGCTTTGAATTCCCATCTCGCTAGCCTGCCATCATATGTGATAATATTCATATACCAAAAACATAAATATTTCGATATTACAACTTTTATTTGTTTGTATAAATTTTAAATAAATATACATATAATATCTACAAATCAAAATTCAATTCATAGAAATAAATTCATCAAAATGCTATATTAAAAACAGGAAAAAAAAAATAATAAAATTAAATTAAAAAAAAAAAATGTTTGAGTTTATTTGATTGTTAACGTTAATCAATATCTAGTCCCGATGTATCATCCAATTCACTAAACCTTAAAACACGCCTTGGGGCCATTTCCGAGCCACTAACACTCGAAGTGTCTATACTCATGTCTATATTATCATCATGGCTTATTGTTGTTGTAGTTGTTGTTGTTGTTGCTGTATTGTCGTTCCCCACTAAAGTTGAACTCAACACATTCAGTTGTTTATCGAAACTTTTCGCTGAACTAAGGAGATAATCTTCATCAGTCTGTAAGGATCCGGTTGGTTGTGTGGTGGATGGTTTGTCACTACTCGAACTGAGACCACCCGGACCAGCTGTGCTCCCTCCAGGCCGAGCTGAGGAAGTAGGCATCACGATGTCTGTAAACCCGATTCCAGGTACATCCGCAGCACCTAAATATTGAAGGAAAAAGTCATAAGTGAATCGAAGTTAACAGCGAGTCCTATTAAGGCGCTTTGCAAAACTCTTTTGCCTATAAGATGGCGTTAGGGGTATTAAAAATTTAGTCAAAAAGCCCAAATATTACGAAAATTTGGCAACAGATGGCAGGATGGTAGGGCGATATTTAATCTCAAGTATTTGTTTGATTTTCGTTGATCTTTTTTTTTTTTTTTATTAAAAAACATTCACACTTTTTTCTCATTCACACTCACAATCACACACACATTCACAGAATCTTTTCGGCAACTTAGGCCATTTAAGACTTTAAACGATATCCGTTATTTATTATTATACATATTGGGGTCCAGGCATTCTTATATAAGCCATTTGGTATCCAAATGCCTTATATAAAATCATCGGACTGCCTGGGGTCCGAACCCGCGACGTTTGGTATACGAGGTTAGCACGCTAACCTCTACGCCAAGCCCCGTGGGCCGTTGATTTTTTAACAATGAATAGTTTATAATTATTATTATATATAATATATCATTTCAGGGCCGGATCTATTGGGGGGGGGGGGGGTGGCAGTGGGTGCGTGTGCCCCGGCTGGCAGATGCGGCATTTAATGAAAGATTTACTAAAAAAAAAGGTAAAATGATATGAATTTTGCATAGAAAATTTTGAGGGGGCGGTAAATTAAATTTTGCCCCCCCCCCCCAGAAAATCTCCTAGTTCCGGCCCTGTATCATTTATAACAGCATAAAAATATATAAATATAGGCCTATAAGTGATCTGATAATGCCGGCTGTGAGAGCTAGCCTGCCATCTTTTGCTAGAATGCTGAATTATTTGGCCATTAATTTTTAAATAAATAAGAAATTTATATTTGACTTTGTCACAATTTTATTTAATTATTATAGATTGGATACAGGGCCGCAGACAGACTTGACGGGCCCCGGAGCTACTTACTAATACCCCCCCCCCCCCCCCCATAAAAATAAAACTTAGTTTTTTTTTTTAAGTATATAAAAGGCGATTGTGGCCTTAAAAAAAACCCGCATCAAAAATTTAAAATGCCTCAGTAGTTTCTGACTTAAGATTCAATGTGCCCTGCTGAAGCCTCTTAATGTTTTTATTATTATTATATTATATCATAAAAGAGATTATAACTTTGAGGATTCACAAGGATTTTTAATATTACCTGGGAAGGGTTCCTCCTCTTCAGCCAGACGTTCCATTATCTTACTTAACATTGTTGTGCTGAAGGTGTCTTCACTTTTAAGTGATAAAGCTTTGTGAAATTTTTCCGCTGCTTCATGAAATCGTCCACTTAATGCCAACGCAAAACCCATCGATGCATAAGTTGAAGCATTTAGAGGGCATAATACAAGAGCCTTAAAAATAAAAATAAATATATTAGGGAAATTTATAACAGTTATATTATAATATAATTTACATTTATATTTTTAATATCAATTATTCAACCGGGATCTCGCCCCGCAAAGGACTGACAAATGAACAAATAAAAACGAAAAACAATAGAAATGTAAGGTTTATAAAAAACTTACTTCTTGGTGAAAATAAATAGCTTCATCATATTTTCCAAGTTTTCTACAATTATGGCCAATATTATTTAACAAAGGCTCCCATTTATATGGCAATATGGAGTCTTTTATTGAATGTACTCGTTTCAATGACTCTTCGAAGAGCTGTTCAGCGGCAGTGTAGCTTAAAATGAATTACAAAAATAATATTAGATTTTTTTAAAATTGTTTAGTAATAATAATATTGTATATTATTTCGTCAAATAATAAAAAATATTACAAAGGCAGTCAGTGGGACAAGAAGAAAATCTGTTTATTTGAACTTTACCCAATATTATTAATAGTATAAATATATTCTGAACCTGGAGGGGGGCTCGCAGGATGTCGGCTTTTATAAAGAAGATCCGTGTTCAAATCCTGGGGGTGCGGGATTGTTTCATTAAATAAAAATATCGCCATTTGGATATTCTTTAGTCTAGTTGCCCCAAATACAATCACAACCGAAATATCCAAAGTACCTTTTCCAGTCGATGTTTCAAAAAATTCTTCCTCTATCGTGCTCATTTATAGCTAATTACAAAAACAAAGTCTCAGAGACATCCAATAACATTTCGATTAAACATCCACTGACCAAATTTCAGATCAGCACGACTGCTACTCCGAAAACAAACCACCATTACCAATCCACAACCTAATCTCTTGAGAATGGCTTCAAAAGAAGAGGCGAAACATTGAGTAAATCTTAACAGCAGACGCGACTCAACCCGAGAAACTTTATCTTCACATAGAGTCATTTTTGTGATTCAGGGGCTTGGATAGGTGATATTTGTCAAAATTTTGATGAAATTCAAAAATGCGATCGATTTTTTTCAAAAAAACTACCTAAAAGAAAAAATCACTGGAATGGATTATTTGTTTGGACAAAATTTAGAGGATCCAAAAAGATAAACAGAAGAAGGCGTATAAATTTGCCTCTGCGTTACAAGTAAATAAATAAATAATCATAACGACGAGAAAACTGAAATTTCGATTTAAACTTAATATTTAAAAAATTTTTTTGGCTTTGGGAGATAAGAGTCTCACATTAATTACGTCATCAATGTTCTTGACCGATTATTTTTTAGAAACACATGAGCGTTTCGTGTCTTACTTAATTTTTACCCATCACCAAATTGTGAATAATGTCTAATTCTGAATTATATTTGAACATTCATTGAATATATGCTAGGATCTCCGTTTTTAATTTACTCTGTAACTAAAATTAAGAGACAGTGCCTGCTGCTTAATGTTGGTTCATCCTGACTTAGAGAGAAGCAAATTGTTTGATCGAACATGAAGATGGACCTTCCAAAAGGTGACAAATGGTCCACTAAAGAGGCATATATATATATAAACATCCTTCCAACTTACTCTTTATTCTGATGAGCAATTACTCCTAATTCATGCATCACGAATGGGTCATCAGGAGCTATTCGTTTTGCTTCCTTAAAATAAAATAAATAAAATTAGATTAATCAACAAACATAAATTTATAAGAAATATTTATTTTATTACCTGTAAATATTTCTCGGCGAGTTTTAAATTATTAGTTAATCCACTTTCAATGCCGACATACAATAAAGGCAAATGACATCCACGCATTAATTGTGTAGCTTTAAAATAGGCAGCCATAGCTTGATCGTGTTCTTTATCTTCAGCGAAACAATGTCCATAAAGAAGCCAGGCAGGGCCAAAGAGACGATCTAGAGATGTTGCTTTCGTTAAAAATTTACGGGCAGGGTCCAATTTTTCTAAAAAAATTGTAAAAATTAAATGTTTAAGATTGTAAAAATAATTTTCTAAAAAAAAAAAAAATTTAAAAAAAGGAAATGTACTTATAAGGTAATAGTAACAGCCAACGGCGTACCATGAAATAGCAGCTTCGGGGTAATGATCGACAAGTTTTTGGGCTAAAAGTTGAAGACCTGAAAAATATATAAATGAAAATAATAAAAAAAAAATTAAATTTTGGGTATTTTTTAGAAGCGATTCGAATTGAATGGTTTCTGACCGAAGAAAACCGAACTGAAGCCGAGAGATGCATGTAATAATAATAATAATAATAATAAATAAATAAATTTATTACGACCCGCTTAGAGGCACCAGTCCTCGGTGGCTAGGTCCAACAAACACAATACAAATTTAAATACAATAACAAATACAACAAAACAAAACAAAACAAAAGGAAAAAAAGAAAAGAAAAAAAAAAAAGAAAATAAAATAAATAAATAAATAGAAATGCATGCCCATTAACAATCAACATGTTCATGCATTTCCATCGAAAGAAATAAAAAAAAAACAATATCAAAAAATTCACGCAAGCCACGACCAGGAGTAAACGTCGCATTAGCCATCCCGACATTCGCCTTAAGCTGTTAAGGAAAACCTGGCCAAAACCTTAACAAGGATGGTATGACCTCTCTACCTCAACTATTCTCTGCGATCAAGAACTAAATAAAAATTTCACACAACTAGCACATTAGGACTTGACAAAATTTATTATAGATCATAGGGGGCAGAGGACTATAATCCCAAGTAGTGACAGACAAACCGTTCCACAAATCAATTCCAGATCCTACCAACGAATGCAATCCTACATTCTTCAAGAATCTTGGCTTCTGAATTTTCCTCCTATGATCAACCCTACTATAATAATTTGGTTCGCGAAATCTACTTGTTATCTCCTCCCAACTCCTAATACCTTGATACCTTAAACATTACCCTCAATTTTGCCCAAAATGACAACCCAAGTTTTGAACTTGGGATCCCTGGATTACTAACTCTCTCCTCTACCCGTTACGCTATTAGCTTTAGTATGTATAGGGGCCAGTTTCCCTAACTGGCTTGTGTAAGAAAAAAGTTGGATAAAAACACATGAAAAATTGCTCATTATCGGCTCGAATAACTCCTCAGACTTAAGAGGTATAATTATTTTGAATATGCTTTTAGTAAGAATGAATTATTATTAATTAATTTCATTAAATTTAAAATAAAATTTTCATAAGTACTTTTTAAAATAATTTATTGTGGAACTTTTCGGATTTTCGATGAGATTTTTTCGGCGACTTTGTTTAGGTAAGTCCCCCCCCCCCCCCCCCCCCGGCTGTGCGACCAGAAACGCCAGATTTTTTATCTATTTATCCGCTTAATGGCGAAGGGGGCGAAGCTCAACTAGGGCGCCGTTTTTTAAGTTGTAATATACCGGTAGTTTTATAGAAAGCTATCAATTTGGGCAATCTATGGAATGAATATGATGAAATCCCTGGGCAAGGGCGTCCGCAGGATTTTTTGCAGGAGGGGGCAAGGATTTTTTGTAGGGGGGGCAAGTCACTTCCAGATAAGTTAAAAAAAGCGTATTTTGATATTAATAATGTTATACATCTCTTAGTATTTAAAGCTTTCTCACCGCGGCAAGGTGGATGTATACTGTGAAAGGTTTTTTTTGTATTTTTTTTTTGTTTTATACATTTTTTTGTATCATTTTAATTTTCCAGGGGGGGGGTGCAAGTGCCTGGTTGCCCCCCCCTGCGGACGCCCATGTCCCTGGGCTATATTTTTGATGCCCTAGTGCGCCTATGTATCCCCTCATCCCCCACTAGTCTTTTAACAACCTTATTAGCACTCACTTTTCACCTTCAATGATTCTCGACGGAGAAGGAGCAAAGAATGTTCTAATCTTTATTTTAAACTCAAAATGAATCAAATGGAAAATTGATAAATTTTGGAATGGCTTGAATTTTGAATAAGAATCAAATTTGAGGGAGTTTTCATTAAAAAAATAAAATCTTTAGAGAAAAAGTAACAATTGTTGAAAAAAAAAAATAAATAAATAAAAAAGCAATATACTTGGTGCTCTGTTGAGTTCAATAAGGCAGCTGATATATACTAACAAAGTTTCTGGATGATAAGGATCTGCTGCTAATATTCTAAAAAGAAAAATTTTTTTTTATAAATTTATTTCTTTAAATAATAAGTTTGATTTTGAACTTACTTGCATGTTAGCTTATAACTTTCATTGTAATAACAATTGTAATAGAGCCTTTCAGCCTGAGCAGCCAGAATATCGTTATTTATTTGTAAAGCTGCAAGTGGTGGCGGTGGAGATAAAAGATTATCGCTGGGCGCTTCATATTTTTTTAATTTACATTCATATACAAGACGAATTAATTGTTCATCAGCCGGGGAACATTGTTGAGAAAATGGAAGAGATTCTAATAGTTCTCGTTCTGAAAAAATAACGAAAATTGGTATTTAAAGTAAATTGCCAGTTAAATATTAAATAGAACGTTGTTTGTTTATTGTGCCTCACACGATTTCGCTGTTACAGTTGGATAATATAAAACTACTAACAAGTGAACCCGACGGGTGGTGAGTCGCCGATTTTTTTAAAACTCTTAAAACTATTTGAAGGTGAGTATCTAGACATCAATTTCCTGCTAGGACGTAAAAATAAGCTCTTAATCAAAATCGGCCCAAGAATACTAGTTCAGTGGAACCTCGCTTAACGAGCATAATTCGTTCCAGAATTAAACTCGTAAAGCGAAACAATTTTTCTCATATAAATTAATGTAAAATACGATAATGCGTTCCATGTCGAAAAAATACAAAATGTTTTGTATAACGTTTATTCAAAGAAAATTAGTTACATATTGGTGAGGAGAGTGAATCATCTTCATCTATTTCCAGAGTATTTTGAGAAGTGCACCGTACTGTTTTAGAAAATTGATGTCCAGATCCTCACCTTCAAATCCTAAGACCCACCACCCCCTTGTAAAATTATGAACTAACATTATTTTTTATTTTTGATAATTTTTTTAAAAAGCAATTTTTCATTTGTCAAGAGAAATTTTTTGGAAGCAATCTATTAAAAATATTAGTGAGGAAGTTCGAACCTCCTCCGTGGATAAAAGTATTAATAAAAATTTATTTGCTATTTTAAATGTATAATAAATGTGATTTATAATATATGAAGAATCATAAATAAGGCTCTGATTTCTACTCTATTCAGGGGCGTATATAAGGGGGGGGGGCCGAGGGGGCCCGGGCCCCCCACGAAATTTCCCAAACACATATACACATATAGGGTTATACAGACATCAGCGCAACAAATTTTTCCGCAGGATGAAAATCTTTGGTTCCGCAAAAGAAAAAATGTTCTGCAAAAAATTTGGTGTGAAAAAAATTTAGTTTCTTAAAAAAAAAATTCTCCGCAGAAAAATTTTCAGTTCGGGTCCCCCCCGAAAAAAATTTCTATATACGCCCCTGACTCTATTAGAGAAATTTCAATTCCCTCTCTTTCACCTGAAATTTTTGGCCCTCCTCACCGGCGATGATTAATTACCTTCATTAGCAGAGAGCATCTGATGTTGCGTTAAAGCTTCGAATGCATCGTAGCATCCTACATCGTAGGATAAAGCTTGTTTATAATTTTCAGCTGCTAAAAATCGTTTGTCTAAAGCTTCATTCACTTTGCCTCGAAGAAATAGCAGAGAAGCTCTCAACTGAAACAAAATAAATAATAAATAAATATATTTTTTGGGGTATTATATAAATATTACTCCAAATAACTAACACAATTGGAATTAGACATGAAAGAATCTTCGCTAGGTTTTGATCCTAAAGAATTCATGTCAAATTCTGCACCATTCAACACTTCTAAGGCTTCATTTAATTCTTTAGCTTCGATTAAACATTTCACTGTTAGGTAATGACAACGCATATCAGTCTAAAAAAAATTATAACATTATTATGTAATAATCACAATAAAAATGAAATTAAAAATATTTTTTTGGATGAAGTCAATGTCATGATTTTTGAAATGACAGATATTTTATTGTTAATTAAATATAATAAATTATTTACTAATATTTATATTTATTAAATGGACTAATAATTCAAATTAAAATATAAATAATTACTTTTTCCAAACCCTTGCTCCGGATGACATGAGCGGCTCGATGATATTGTTTTGTGAGGAATAAGCATTGAGCAAGCCAATAAACATCTTTAGGTTGATAGTTGGTTAATGTTGCAACTTTATCGGCCCAAAGCAATGCGGCGCTATTTAAATTCTAAAATAAAATTAGTAAAATAATCGATATGCATAAGGACGCATAAGAATTTTTTATATGAATTTCTTAAACTTACCAAATCTAAATAAGTTCGAACTAATTTTCGATAATTATCAATACATATAGGGTCTTTTAAAGATTTTGTTAAAGTTTCATCAGCCATAATTCTAGAATAATTAAATTTAAAATAATTTATTGGTTAAGAATTTTTAAATTTATACACTTTTTGTTTACATGCTCCTTTTTTTTACCAACGACACGAAATTGGTCTCGAAAGAATCAATTGATCTGAAGTTGGCCATTGAAAGAATCAGCCACCAGAAGAAATAAATTAATAAAAATCTCCGGCTGGATCAAGTTGTTTCATGCAGTTGTGTTAATAAATATTATAATAACGTTCCTTAAGAACTGAAAATAGCTTTTTCGATGTTAAAGTTTGTCAAAAAATTTATTTTTTTTTAAATAAATATTTTAAATTTAAAATTTACCAAAAGTTATCAACCAATTTTAGATGAAAGCATTGTAGCCAACGCTATAAACCAATCTTAAGTTAGCTCAGTTAACCTTTTCATTTCTTTAAAATTATATTAAATTCAATAGATTTTTCATCCCTGGATTTTTCCAAATGTAGTGTTCTGAATGTGATTATGTGTTAAAATAAAATTGTGAGCTTTTCTAACTCACAACAATACATTTGAATCACGCTTTAATATATCAGGGATAACTCTCAAAAAAATTTTCAAATTCTATACTTTTAATCATTAAAAGATGATTTTTTAAAAATAAAAAAATGTATTAGACTTGATATTTATAATCTTTCAAAAAAATTATTTATATATGTAAGATTATTTTTAATTTTTTCAAATATTAATTATATTTTATTCATTTAATTTCCTTTTTTTTTTAGGTTATATTTATTTTAATCATTTACATCATGCTGAGATATATAAATCTTTTACCAAAAAGATTATCAATAAATAAAATAAAACCCCAATTTTTAAGTACTAATCCAACAGTACTTGTTGGTGAAAATAAAGAAAAAGAGAGCTTCAGTAAAAATGAAAGTGAAATTGACAAATTTCTAAATAAAATAACTCATTTAAATAAAACAACTTTATCTAAAAATATTCCATCAAATCTTGAGCAGAAAATTGCCTCAGCGAAAGACGTCAACGAATTGTTATCTTTTGCAACAAAATTCTCTCTCTCAAGAAAAAATGCTCTTCATATATTTTCCATCTTAAATGAATGGAATAAAACTAAAATAATAAATCTTTCAGATTATGAAAAAGATGAAAACTTTTTAGCTCTCACAAAAAAATTAGAAACAAATACTTTGGCTCCAAAATCTACATCTATTTCTACTACATATGGAGATCTCGCTTTATTTCTGGGTGCTAATGATGAGGACGAAGCTGCAAAATTAATTTCAACAATATCAATAACACAAATGATCAAGGTTTAATGTTTCTTATATTTGTTATTAGGCTAATATTTATTTTATTAAATATATATTTTTCTAATGAAATTCTTTAGGGGAAGGTCCCTTACTACCGGAAAGCTTAGATTTTGACAACAATAATTCATTCACTGTCACTGACAGCAATAAAACCCTTTACATATGAAGATTTTCTAATTCTTGATAAAATTTCTAGTTGTATGCCTTTCAATTATTGTATCTAGTTATCTAGCAATCTCATGCCATAATTTAAATGCTGGTTGGACAAGAGAAGACCACCAATTTATGGGCCCACGCAATCCAATTCAGGAACATAATTAGAGAAAAAATATAAATAGATTAGCATAAGATCAAAAAGGCTCGGGACTTTGGTGTTTCAGGGGAAATAGTAAATATTTTAGGTGGTGATAGACGAAGTGAAATAAATAATTCCATATAACATGTGTTCAATTTTAAATGAGTCCAGAGATACAGCTGTTGGCATTACACCGTTTGCTATGAACGTATTTAATTTAATAGTCAACAGTAGTAGTGTGTTGTTGACATTGAATGTTTTCAACTTTGGGACATTGGGATTTGTTGGCCAAATGTACTCTACTGTATCGGCATACTCAGCATGTGTAAATATGTGGGGCATGTTTAAAAGGATACAGTAGAGTACGACAAATGCCAATGTCAGTTGAAAACATTCAATGTCATCATCCAATGCTGTTGTTTCCGACCAGCCAAGCTCGGTCATATCTATCTCTTGACCCGGGGAAGTCAAGTAGTCATCCTAGGTGCTCTTCTGCGTTGTCGACCGAGGAGCCCCAAATCGTTCGCGGTCCTCGCCACACCATCAATTTATTAAAAAAACTTGACCAATACAAGCGATTCTCTTTTCCTAAATGGAAAACTCAATTTTTTTTTTTATAATAAATCCAGTACTATACGGCCTTATCCCATATTTTTTTAAAATTAACAAAATATATTATTTTTATTTTTAAAATTAAAAACCAGATTACTAATAATAATTTATAATCATTTTAGATATTGTCATCATTGGCTCAGCAAAAGAAAAGGTCGATTCCAATTTTAAGATCTCTTGTCCATAATATATTCGAAAAACAATATAGATTAACTGTAAGAGAGGGGTCAGATTTATTATATGCTACTGCAGTATTAAATTTCCCGGACGAACAAATATTACAAAAAACATGTAGCGACTTGATTTTTAATATACGCGAAAACACTAATCCTAAACTGATTAAATCGATTATTACTAGTCTTGGATATCACAAGTATAAAAATGCAGGTAATTTACTTTTAATTAATTCTAACAATATATTGATATATTTTCATTTACGTTCAAAATATAATATTTCATTGTATAAACTCCAAAATAGACAAATTTTTTATGTTTTAATCAATTTGTTCTAGGCTGCAAATCAATTTGAATACAACCTTTATAATTTTTGGGGTCAACTTTTGTTCTTTAAGCTAGAGTCATAAGCAATCTTCCATTCAATTAAATGCCATGGGGCTTTTGGCACCACCCCTAAATAAAACTTGCTCACAAATTTGTTAAAAAAATCTTATCATCTTCTATTATATAAACATGTATATATTGATAAACTAGCAGAAGAGAGTCGGTCCGTGTAACACTGGTGGGATTTCGAAATGAAATGTTTGTTGCCCCTTAATTGAACGCATCAGTGAGAATTCAGAAAAAATATTAAAAAAACCAAAAACCCATTTGGGGGGAAAACGAAAAACTATATAAGAAAAAAATACAGAATTCCGCAAACTGAATGGAATTTACGAAAGTCGTCGTATTGGCATAATTAACAAATAATAAATTGCATTCCGAATATAAATCGGCAGATCTGTGGTTCAACTCTTTTTTCGGCCTTTTTAGTTAATACATATATGCCTATGTACAATATAATTCCATAAATATTAATTATAATTAATTCCAGCCCTGGATTGAAAAGATCATCTATTTTCTATTTATATATATATATATAGTTTATTATTATTAAGTTTACTATTTTATTTATTTTTCTTTCTTAGAACTTCTTGATTGTATATCAAATTGGATTCATGGACACCTTCATCTTTGCACATCCCGTGATATATTATCCTTTCTGATGACTTTGGCCACTCTTGGTTATAATCCTTCAAATGAACAAGCGATTTTCCAGGCGCTAGAACCACTCCTTTTTGAACAAGAAATGACAAGTTCAATAGAGTGGCTCCAAGTCGTTTGGACTCTTGTTATTTTAAGGAAAGCTAATCATAATCATATATCATCAGTGCTTTCACCTGAATTTATTCAAAAAATAAAATTAACAATAGTGGATCAGAAAGATATTCCTGTTCCATTAAAACTTAAATTGCTTAATATCAATGGAGCTGCGAAATATTTAATAAAGGATTATAAAGGTAATTATTAATAAATAATATATTGGGTTGTTTGGAAAGTAATTTTGTTTTTTCCCAACAAAGGACTTAATTGTATTTTTCCACAGCTAACTTCACACTTAACCTCATCACCTTTATATGGACCGTTTATTTTGAAAGTGGTGTAAGTCCATTTTCTATTGTTTCGAGAAAATGAAAGGTTAACATATTTAGGCATTAATTGATGCAAACCGGCGAATAACAACTCGAGAGATAGCTGAGAGATTCAATTTATTAAATTCGACCATTCATGATCATTTGAAAGACCTAGGAGCCAAATCACAGACGTCAACGCGACGGCAAATATTTTTTCCGTAAGAACATCCATATATCCAGCTTTGAGAATAAACCTAAGCTTTTCAAGTGATCATGAACTGTCGAATTCGATAAATTTAAACAATTTTTTTCTTGCATGAACAGTATTTATACCTTTTCTTCAGTAAAAAAAGTAAAATATGCCGGAAATGTTGTTTTTTTTTACTTTCCATATTTAAGGCACCAACAAAAAACCACTGCGTAGAATCAATCGAACTTTTCCCTAGAAAGCCTTGCTAAATCAAATGTCAAAATATATAAAGGTTATGCGGTTTAAGTGTGAAGTTAGCTGTGGAAAAATACAATTAAGTCCTTTGTTGGAAATAAACGAAATTACTTTCCAAACAAGCCAATATATACGGTAAATTTATATATATATATATCATAAATGAATTATTTTTGTTTTAGGGCCTCATCTTAATCTTAATTCAGAAGAATGGAAAGTTCCTCTAAAAAGAAACAAAGATAAATCCGTCCTTGTGTCGTCTATCTTTGATTCTTTTTCAAATCTTTTCTCCTCTGAATTATATTTAAAAACCAACATCGACACACAAATGGGTTTTCTTTTAGGTATTTTTTCTTGTAATATTCTTGTTTCTAACAAGTATTAATTATATTTTTTCAACCAATTATTTCAGATGCAGAATGTTGCCTAGATGAGAGATTAAACCCATTACCTGTTAATAATCTAGAGAAGACCAAGGAACATCCAAGAAAGATTTCTAGGTAAATAAAAAATTCATTTTTTTAATTTTTTTATAATATATATTTATACAAAACATTTATTTAAATTAAGTTTTATGTTTTTATTCTATTCTAGAATTGGAATATTAATATGGGATTATAATGACATGTGTCGTGGACAAAATGAACTTCGAGGAATGGGCCAATTGATAAGGAATATTCTTAATACCCAAGGTTATAAATTGTTGGAAATACCGTATACAGAATTTAGTCCTAGTGAAAAAATTTTATCACGTGTTAAATATTTAGAAAATAAATTAAAAGAACTAGCTCGGAATTAAAGTCGGAGCTTATTTATAAAATTTTATTATTTTAGTATTAAAGAATTTTTCCTTTTTTTTTTTTTTAATATATTGACATAAAATTGAAACCCATTTTGAGTATATATATGAAAGTAAAACAATAATGAATTTACTTCCTTTTACTTGAAGAGACCTTCCTTTTAGATTTCCCACTTTTAGAACCTTCACCTCCTCCATATTTCGCAGCAAGATTATCAAGAAAATTATCCATTTCTCTCATTCTTTGATTTCCATTTCGCTGGATAGCCAAAACAAGAGCATCAGTATTATCTTCCTCTTCCATTTGCTTGGAAAGTTCTAAACGTTCGGCTTCTTCACGCTCTCTGGCCCACTGAAATTAAGTATTTTGTGAGAAATCAAGCTTTTCAGTGTTAAAGTGTCCTCAGATACCCACAGCCAAAAAAAAGTGAATTGAAAATAAAGCTTTAAAAAATTTAGAATAATAATTTAATTTTCTCCAATTATTTTCCTGTTTTTAATTTTAAGCTACTGAACACAAAATGTTCATAATGTTGACAACAATTCTCAATTAATTCTTAATAGTTCCGGGATGATCGAGCTCGGTGGTTTTTTCTTTTGATAAAATTGGAAAAAACTAAAAAAAGTATTATACCTCAGTAAAGTACTAGTACTCGAACTATCCCAAAGACAAAACCTAGCTTAATTTCATATTGGTACTTAAAATTTGAAATAAATCGGAGCGAATTTTCAAGAAAATTGGAAAAACTAAAAGTTTTTCCGTAAAGTACTAGTACAAGAAGTCTTCCAAAAACGAGACTTAGTGTAATTTGTTTTGTATGTGTAAATACGAAATATTTAAAATTTGAAAGAAATCGTCAAAGGGAATGAATATTGAGAAAAGTGGAAAAACTAAAAAAGTACATCAGTAAAGTACTAGTACTCTTGGTTTCCCAAAGATGAGATCAATAGTAATTTGTTTTATATACCGCAAATAGGAAATATTTAAAATTTGAAAGAAATCGTCAAAATGAATATTGAGAAAATAGGGGAAAATCTAAAAAGATACATAAGTAAAATGCTAGTACTCGAAGTCTTCCAAAAACGAGACCTTGCGTAGTTTGTTTTGTATACCGCAAATAGGAAAATTTGAAAGAAATCGTCAAAAGGAATTTAGAGAAAAATGGAAAAAACTAACAAAGTACTAGAACCCGAATTTTCCCATAGATGAGACCTACCGCGATTTCATATTGGTACCGGAAATAGAAAATATTTTAAATTTGAAAAAAATCGTTTTCGAGAACGGTTGTGCTTACAAACGAATAAACGTACCCTACATTGCTCTTTTAATAGTATAATAATGTTTCTATCATTCAAAAGCCTGTGAAACCTCGCATATTTTAAAAATTTCATTCATAAATAAGTTTTACTTAAAACCTACACCACTTTCCCTCCAAATTAAGGAATTCTCATTACCTTGCGCTTCCTTCTTTGTTTCTTCTGTTTATTTTCTGAGAAAAATTGTTCGTATCTTGGAACTTCTCCCAAACTAATCAGATGTTCAACTCTTTCTTTGATTCTTGGCTCTTCATCGGTATTTGTAAATGGGACCAATTCCAAAATTAAATCCATATCACCTTTTCCGCCCAAATAAGCTTTCTTAAGATCCAATAATTCTAAATCTGAGCCTTTATAATTTTTTTCATAATTCATAATATCCTCTTTTGTAATTGGCTTAAACAGCTTACGCCAATAATCCTTCCAATCACGTTCCAAAACATTTTCATCATCATCTTCATCATAATTTCCTGAAAATTTAAAGATTTAATCATTTAATTTTAATAATCTAAAAAAAAAAACAAATGAAATATCAACATACTACGTATATTTTTTACAAAAACGAATAAATTTGAGTTTAATTTATAAACAGTTTTTTTAAAAAGAAATTGCCAATTTTATTTTTTGTTGATGTCTTTTATTCTTGGGGGATACTAATCGCTTTCTCCGGGATTAAAAATGGGATTGCCAAAAGTAGTTGAAGGGCCAAATAAAGTTCCAAATATATTGTTATGCCAGGTGGTTTTATTTTGTTCTTCACATACCTTTTTTTGAATCAAATGATCTCTGGAAAACATTGCCAGAAGAGTTTTTTTTTTTTTTTTTTTTTGGAAAGTGTGCATAAGGTCTGAAGACCTATAATGATCAGTGGTCACATGTAGCCAGGAAGAATATATTTAAAAAAATAAAAGGGGAACTCAACTGCGGGAACTGGAAGATGCCTGTTGAGATTAAACTTGAAAGTCTGAAGATTGTAGATTTTGGGGAAGATAGACGCAGGGAGCTTGTACCGACCGGGATTAAATTTTTTTTTTTGCAGATATAAAATACGCTTTGATGTTTATTAACAAAACATCCAGTCAATATGTCATATTTTAAAAAAGTTATAATAAAAAAATTGGAAATTTACTGTTTAAAAGTGTTAAGGTGATTTAGTTCCACTTTAAAACTTTATTTATTTATTTATCAACAATAAATTTAATACTTAAAGCTCATTCAGTCAGCCTTAGTCTATAAATTAACTTGGAAAGAGATTTGACTAGCCTAATAAGGGAGAGTACAAGTATTACGTAACGAAATTTTTTACTCCCCCCCCCCTTCCCCCACATGTAACGCGCCGTAACATTTTTCTGGACCCCCTCCCCTAGATGTTACGTAACGCTCAAGTGGCCATTTTTATCTAAAAGTCACAATTATTTTGCGCAGACTACCGGAAAGTCGCTAAAATATCAGTTACGTAACGCGTTGTTCAACCCCTCCCCCCCCTTGTAAGGCATGGTAACGTTTTAGGAGACCCCCCTCCCAAATTGCGTTACATAATATTTGTACGTTCCCTAAGGTGCTGCGACAGGATTCGACCCTAAGAAGGGGAACTGTAGGAAATCGCGGTAAACATCGCCGATGAACTGCTTCTTGAGGTCCTTGATGAGATTGAGTAGGGGGTCATTCCAAAACGGATATGATGGCTTGAAAGCCAGTTTGTGCTTTCGGTGGCGTGAACCCATGCTTTATCTTGAATAAAAGTTAAATTAACATCAGGAAAGCGGTACAAATATGGGAATAGATTGCCTCTAAGAATATTTTGATATCCAATTGAATGATTCACCCATCCACGCACGCGAATGTTGACTTTATGAACGCTCAGAATGCTGCCAAAATCATGACTGAGTCGTCGCCGAAATTGTACTTAGAAAAAATGACGCGGTTTGGTTCGAAGATCATGCCAGGCCATCTGTTCCGACTAAATTAAATTTCTTTTTGACTGACCAAACAATCTTTAAAGTAAAAAATATTTTTTTTTTAATTTACTAATAAACCCAATACAAATCTTCTGCCACTCCATGTTTGAGGGGCATCCCTGGAATAAGCACGACGACGCTGATACTAAACTCTGAGCCTAAAGACCAAACCCTTATCTAGAAGCAGCTCACCGCGATTTCCGACAGTTTCCCAGCGGAAAATTCTCTCCACGAGTCTTGCGATCGAATCCTGTCGCAGCAGCTTATTGAGCTAGTCAATTCTCTTTCCAAGGGAATTAATTTATAAGAGTGACTGAATGACCATTAATTTTTAGAGTTGTTAAAATCTTATTGTTGATAAATAAATAAATAAAGTTTTAAAGTGAAATCATCTTAACACTTTTAAACAGTCAATTTCCAATTTTTTTATTATAACTTTTTTAAAATGCGACATCGACGGGAGGTGTCTTGTTAATAAACATCAAAGCGAATTATATATCTGCAAAAAGATTTTTAACCGTCCTGTAGAATTATATGAATGAAAAACCCATCAATCGACAGCTTCATGCGGGCAGAGGGTTAAAGCTACTTGCCATTGTTTGTTTACTATAATTTTGGTGGCTCTTGTTCCCAGATTAGTTTCTTCTTTAGAATCGGGAGGAATAATGCCAGAGTTTAGTTTATTCCTCCCCACTTCAATCTGATATACTCAGCAACCCCCTTAATTGACAGTTTCTTCTTTAGAGTAGAAGTTCGAATAACCCGGAAGGTAGAGAAATGACATCAGAAACCAAAGAAGACTTAATATTAGAAAAAAAGTTGGTATAAATTTAAAAACCTAATTGATCTCTAATGAATCGAAGAAATTCGAGATCCCTAAAAATTAAAGCAACAATTTATCAAGTGATTATTGTTAAATAATGTATCCCCGGTATATATAAAACTACACAGAGAAAACTTATTGCTGTCCAAAAACAACTTATTCTAATTACAAATTGTTCAAAAGAAATATCTTTTAATAAAATTATTTTTAATTTTACCTGTTTCATCGTAAATCTTTCTCTTTTCTTTGTCACTCAAAATGGAATGGATTTTGCCAAGTACTTTAAACTTTTCAGTTGCCTCTTCTTTAAGAGATTCTTCAACTCGATCCGGATGAACCAAGAGAGAAATTTTATGATAGGCTTTACGAACTATACACAAAAAAAGTACAAAATGTCATAAAAATAAATAAAAAAAAAATTTATTTTAATTCTCACCGGATTTATCATCTGCATCTTTTTGAATTCGTAGAACTTGATAGAAATCTTTACAGCCAAAATATTTCTCACAGAGATTTATAAGTTTTGCCATTATTTTTTTATCTTAGTACCTAAAATTATTGAAATTTCAATGACAAAAAGATCAATTAAAATATTTTTCCAGAAATGTAAAAGCGCGCAATGAACATCATCGTACCATACTAACAAAAAAAAAGAAACTAATAATAAGTATAATAAAAATTTATTTAAATAATTATTTTTCTAATAAAGTACATATGAGTTTACATTAAAAAAAAAAGAAAGAGAAAACAAAATTACACATAAACATTTGTATGTCTTGTGGATATTGAATATTTTGACAGGAACAGAGCAAAATAACCGGGAAATTTAAAGAAAAATATTTAATAGCAAGAGTCAGTGCCGGATTATAGTGAGCGACTCAAAAAACCGTTAAGCGCCGAATGAGAAGCTGGTTACTCTAAGGGGCAAGAGATCGCGTTAGTTCTGCCCATAGGGAAACACGCATTTTATTCCATTTCATTTGAAAGGTTCCAGCAAATTAATTAAAGGAAAAAAATTAAAAAAGGGTGAGTGGTAAAAAAATAATCGTTTATCGATTATGAAAATTAATCAATTATTTCAATTATGGAAAAAAATCGATTAAGAAAAAAAATCCCTTATACCTTTTTTTTCTAGTAAAATTTTTATTTTTCCCTCATGCGAAAATCATTTGACTTTTTTTTTTAGTATACGGTCTCATCCCATCTTTTCAAATGCATATTTTCCGAAAGTAATCGATTAGTTACCCAATATCGAAAATAATCGATTAATCGATTTTTTTTATATAAGTTTAATCGATTATTTTTTAAGAAAATAATCGATTAATCGCGACACTAGCGCTCAAGTGCGGATTCTGGCAAATGTGTGTGAGTCAAGTTTTGAACTGTCAAATCTTGTGAGTTGATTCCAGGGAGGCTGGTTGATTCCACTGGTTGATTCCCTGGTTGCCTGGTCTGTTCTGTATCCCCCGGGAAATAAACCCCTTGCTCTATTTTGATTCTTTTGTCCATCCTTTGAACTTTTTAATTATAAATATTAAAAATCCTCTCAATTCAATTGTTAAAAGATGTCTCATATCAAGCAAGAAGACATTTCAAACGATGAAATCAAATACCCAATTCATATTGGTAATTTATTTTTATTTTATAACCTCAATCTCATCTACATTTATTTGTAGGAATTCATTTTCTTTATAAATCACAAAACACTACATTTAAATATAAATATAAATTAACTTATTGCTTTTTGCTTTAGTGCCGAAAGCGAGTTTTGCATGAAATTTTATTTGTTCATCTAATAGGCCTCAAAGGCTTATATATAATTTAGGCACAAAGTTGCCAATATTATTAATCTTCAAAAGTCAGTGTATATTTAAAAAAATATATTTTGGAAAACATCTCGACTCTATAAGAAATGAAGATGGACAAATAAAATTTCATCCGAAACGTCTCCTTCGCCGACTTCATTCTCACCATCAATAATTACTTTAGAAGCCCTCAAATGTAAGGATTGCCGCCTTTAAAAATAGAATTTTTCTTATTTGAGGGTTATAAGTAGAGCCCGGATTTTTATGCAGCAAAAACCTCTAAATATGCCATATAATATGAGTAAAAGTATTAAAATATGCAATATATTTATGGCAAAAATATAAAGTAAATGGCTTCAAATTAAAGGTAAAGCATGATTTCTACTGATGTAAAACTAATGGTGTTTTATTTTTGGAAGGAAATGATAAAAAAAATTGGTCTCACAATAAAAACTAAATTTAATTAAAAAAAAAAAAAAAAAAACAGGGAGCAATCCATTGGAAATTTTTGAAGCAAACGAGGACGCTGTTTTGGCATTTTTTTCTATAATTAATTTGACTTCGAACCAGTGGCGGATTAATGAATTTTGTCGGGGGGGCGGTTTTTTTTTTTTATTTAAGCACTTTGAGAGCATCTATGGCCATTTAGACCCTTTCTTATTTATTTAAATTGATTGGTAACAAATTCAATTGAAATTAAAGCCGGAAATCAAAATTTCTTAGATTACTAGTTTTTATAATATTGTGAATTTCTTCTCGGGGGGGCGATCGCCCCCAGCTCCCCCCCCTTTAATCCGCCCCTGCTTCGAACTATGAAACACAACTGACTTGATATTCATCCAACAAAATTCTGGAAAACTAAATTTATTTCTTAAAAGAGGATATAAAGAATAAAAATATATAGTTATTTATTTTTTACAATGTAAAAAGGTTAAATTTTTTTTTTTTGTTTAAAAAAAAACATTAAAATAAATTGAAATTTTACTGAAAAAAATTTAAAATATTCAAAAAGTTTTAAATATGAACTTTATGAATATTGACCAAATATGAAAAATATGAATATAGAATTTGAACCTTAGCTCAAGGGGGATGATTCGGATAGAAAATTGGTTTTAGTGAGTCCCTATTAGAAATAGAATATGAATGATAAAAGTTATAAGTTTCCATAGATTAATTCGCAGACACTCATTTGTAAAAAAAAACATGAGAATGTAAGGGGAAAATGGTCTCAAACACATATTTTGTATAATTCTTTTTGATTTTCATTTGTTTTTTTCAATAGGTCCAGTCTTCCCATGTGTTCTTTGTAAAACCAACTTTATAAATTTATATTTTCTATGGAAGCATTCTAAAAAATGTTTATCCAACGGGACACAAAGAATGGATCAAAGAAATTTTGATTTCATCAGAAAACCATCTAAAAAAGGTAAAAGTAAAGCATTTGTTAATTTGTATTGATTTTGTTTTTTATTTTTTAATTTACTCTCTCTTACCGTAATATATATATAGAGAGAAAGTATTGGATTTCTGATACCAAGGTCAAGGGTTTGCCCCGTCTCATGCGACAAAAATTTATTTCAATTCAATTTGATACCAGAGGAGTTCCGAGGGGGGGGGGTCCGCCAATGGCCCCGAGCCGGCATAGTCCCCCAATTATTTGTCTTTGAGAGGCCCCGGGCCCTCAGGGCTCGGCAAAACAAAAAAATTTAGATAAAAAATATATATATATATATATATATTATTGTTTAAGACAACAAATTTGAGAGAAAAGTTCGTGTTTGATTGGGCCGGCGACCTAGGATAAAAATAGTCCGCCCGACGCGAAAGCGTGGAGGTCCTGGTTCGATTCCAGGGGGCGCAATTTTTGCCCAATCAAACACGAACTTATCACGCAAATTTGTTATCTTAAACGATATATTTATTTGAGCGTTGTTTGAAAAAAATTCCATCTCTTTTCAAACAAAGCATCACCTAGTTAAAAATATTATTGAAAATTTCTCTCTGAGAGGCTCCGGGGCCCTCAGGGTTCATGGATATGTACGGTATGTTAAAAATATTTGGCGCGAATAAAGAATATGATTGTGTCTCGTTTTCTATGATAAATGACTTTTAAATAAGGTTTTTTAAATCTAAAACAGAACCATGCTTAAATGACCTTATTTTTAGAGATATTTGGTCCATATTGGCTTTCCGCGCTCTTATTTTGGTTAATAAAGAGAATGGATAAAGAATGGAATCCGAAAAAGTAATTTATGATAGAAAACTAGACACTATCATATTCTTTATATTAGCCCATCTCTGTTTGATACCAATCAATTGAAATAAATAGGGACGGGGGGTCGAAATGGCCTCCGAACCAGAAAAAGACCTTAAAATGAATAAAAAAAAAAAATCTCGTATCAGAAGATTTCATTAGCAAAATGAGAATAGGTAAATTTTAAAGAGCATCTAAATAATATTTAATATTTGAATTTAAATCAAAATCGTTTGAGCCAATTTTGAGAAAATCGATGTTTATAAATTTATATCTTGATTTTTAATATATCGGCGGAAAATAAAAATGACATATATTTAGTCGACACAAAAAATCTGGTGTGACAAGCACAGAACATAACTTTCGATTACCGAAGGTAAGAGAAAGTTATGTGCTGTGTGACAATCACACCAGATTTTGTTATTTCTGATTAACATCTTTTATTTTCAGAAAAAGAAGAAATTTTAGAAAAAACCAAGAAGAAAGAATTCAAGAAAAATGATAAAAAGGAAAAATCTCAGTCAAATTCTAAAAAGAAGAATTTCAAAACTTCATTAGCCAACAAAAGAATACCTCCGAAGAGATCTCACATATGTGAAATTTGTTTAAAACAATTTAATAACAAATATCTTCTCAAGAGACATTTAGACATTCATTATGGCAAAAAGGAATATAAATGTGATATTTGTTCTAAACAATTTAATCGAAAATCTACTCTTAAAGAACATTTAGTACGCATTCATTCTGGCAAAAAAGAATATAAATGTGATATTTGTTCTAAACAATTTAATTACAAATCTGATCTCGACAAACATTTACGTATTCATTCTGACAAAATAGAATATAAATGTGATATTTGTTTCAAACAATTTAATTACAAATCGAGTCTCATCAAACATTTAGGCATTCATTCTGGCCAAAAAGAATATAAATGTGATATTTGTTCTAAACAATTTAACCAAAAATACGATTTCAACGAGACATTTACTTATTCATTCGGGCCAAAAAGAATATAAATGTGATATTTGTTCTAAACAATTTAATCGAAAATCTACTCTTAAAGAACATTTACTACGTATTCATTCTGGCAAAAAAGAATATAAATGTGATATTTGTTCTAAACAATTTAATTCGACAAATCTCATTTCAACAGAACATTTAGCTTATTCATTCGGGCCAAAAAGAATATAAATGTGATATATGTTCTAAACAATTTAACAGAAAATATAATTTCAACAGACATTTACTTATTCATACGGGCCAAAAAGAATATAAATGTGATATTTGTTCTAAACAATTTAACCATAAAATCTCATTTCAACAGACATTTACTTATTCATACGGGCCAAAAAGAATATAAATGTGATATTTGTTCTAAACAATTTAATCAAAAAACCGATTTAACGAGACATTTAGTTATTCATTCTGGTGAAAAAGAATATTATATGTGCATTTTGTTCTAAACAATTTAATCACAAAACTAATCTCTACAAACATTTACGTATTCATTCCCGAGAAAAACAAATAAAAATATAGTCTCTCGATAATTCGAATAAGTCTCTCGACTCTCGATAATTCGAATTTTTTCATAATCCGAGCTCTTCGGCTGTAAACATCTGTAAATAATGCTATGTATTTAGATACCCTCGATAACTCGAAATCTTTTTCTTAACAACTGGGGGAGAGAATGTTCTATATTTCTAACTAGGCCACTTACCCTCTTTATTATTAGAATTTTTCCTAGTGATGTTATAACATCCTTTAGGGGGTGGGATATAACGGGGGAATCCGATTCTTGGGAGTATCTGCTCGCTGAAATAAAATATGTTAACCCGGCCATTCACGATCGCTCCATCCATCCAAATGAAGCGATGTCACTCCAAAAACTGACCGTGAGTGGGAAAAAACAAATGGATGTCGCACAGAACACAACTTTCTCTTACCTTCGGTAATCGAAAGTTGTGTTCTGTGCTTGTCACACCAGATTTTTTTGAATATAATCCAAATGGATGAAATCCATTTGGTGCGATCGTGAATGCCCGGCTTAAGATGTTTTGAAGGGAAAAAACCCCCCCCCTTTTTTGGGTTAAATAGGGGGGGGGGTTTTTTTTTATTTTTTTTTAGTTTTATATTTTTAAGTGGGGGGGTTTTTAGAGTATTTAAAAAAAAAAAAAGTAAGAGAACGTAAAATTATGCAAAATATCAAAATTTTAATTAGGTATCTACCTTTTTTTCCGAATCCAAATTGAAGGAATAAAATAAAATTAAATTAAAAAAAGATAATAACCTATATTTTATTTGTAAAAGAGTTAATAACCTATATTTTATTTGTAATGATTCCATAGAGAATTTGTTTTAGTAATTTCACATCAAATAGCATTTGAAAATAAATAGCTAGGGTTGGAGGCCAGAGTATATATATATATATAGGGTTGGAGGCCAAAAAAATACTACTACTACTACTACTATTTGGTAAATAGCAAAATTAAAAAGAGCTATCTTCATAACATTCAATGCTAACAATTAGATTGGTCTAAATAGAATTCCATTGTTAAATATTGAAATAAAAATGGAATGTATGTATTTTATGTCCTTTATGTTCTTATTATTTTATAGATATTTTATTATGTTTATTTTTTAGCTAATATTTGGAATTTATTGAAGTATGCTCGTTATGAAAATGGATCTTGGCGTCAAATTGATTCAACACCAAAGTCATCTCTAATAATAAAAATTGATGTAATTGAATTTGTTATAAAACTTTCAGAGAATGTAGATTTATTCTTAAAGTAAAGTACCAAACATGAAATGATTTATTGAAACTTGGTACAATTAAATGAATAAAAATATATATAAATTTGAAAAAATTTCGACCCATGAATGAACAGTTTATTTTTAAAAATTTTTTTAAAAATTATTCCTGAAAATCAGTCAATAGTGAAAATCATTAAAAAGTGTTTCAAATTCAAGTTAGCCATATTCAATATTGAATTCAAGTGATTTCATACAATTGATAATTATGCCTAAAAGGAATAGATTAGAATTAAAATTAATATTAGATTAGGTTTCTATCTCAACAATAGTATTAATGACCAATCGAAACACTTTGTAGCTAAAAATCTATCTTGTTTAAAAATTTTCAAAAACTGTTGCAAAGTGGACAGACAGAAATCTATTTTCTTTTATAATATAATTTTGAAATAAAACTAGATCTCCCGTAAGTGCCTTCTCCTTCTTCAAGCGCCCCCGGTAACCCATAGCCTACACCAAACCCATTAATTTCTGTTATCTGACTATACCCCTTAAATAACATTATCAAGCTGAAAAGTTTCAAAATCCAACAATCAATTCACTCAACAAACAGCTAAAACCCCTTTCAAAAAAACTTGAAATTGAAAATCTACCTGTTTTAAAAATTGAAAAATTAATTTTTTAAAAAGTTCTGTTATTTTATTGGTCGAATTTTTCTCGTTTAATGCATATTTATTTTAGTTGTTTAATTGTACAAAGTTTCATTGAAATCGGAATTTCATGTTTGGGTAGTTACTTGTTAGTCAAAATTAAAAGATAGTATTACAATTTTCATATATATATATATATTTAATCAGTGCATTTCAATGGCAACAAGCTTGCGAAAATACAGGCTAGAAACAGCCTTCTATGTATAACTGGAAAAGAACTCAGGTTACAAAAATGATATTTAACAATATATATATAAAAAATCATTTTAATTTTTTTTTGTTCCCTTGAGTCGGAGCAAGTGCACAGTACTTGATAACGGTTGCAGAATAAGTAGTCGAAACGTTGTACAGTATTTATAATTTTAATAAATATTTAATACAAAAATGTGGTCTATGATTAAAAATTCCCCTAATAATAACATATTAATTTTGTCCAAAAATAAATCCAATTCCTCTGAAAGTTTTATAACTGGTTCACACTAAAACCCAGGGCCGGATCTAGGGGGGGGGCAGTGGGTGCGTTGCCCCGGGCGGCAGATATCAAGGGGTGGCAATTAAAGAAAGATTTACTAAAAAAAAGGTAAAATGATATGAATTTTGTATAGAAAATTTTAAGGAAGGGGCAGCAAATTAAATTTTGCCCCCCCCCCCCTAAAAAATCTCCTAGTTCCGGCCCTGCTAAAACCCCTTTGTTGAATTTGTTTTAGATTAATAAGAAGAGGATGCAGCCAATAATAAAAAGCATCTATTATTTTTAACATTATTCCGGAACGTTTCGGTTTTGTTGATCATGACGACATCCTCTTCTTATTACTCTAATTCTACAACAGCCACAACTTGTTATTATTTTACTGAATGTTTTATTTTTTAATAATAATATTTTATAGAATTCCAGGCTATTGTTAGTGCATAATTCAACTCTTATTGAATCGTTTTCCTTATTGAAAGGTTCTTCTGATATCCGACTTTTAGCGAAAGATGACATCGTAGTCTTTGTTCTCAAAATACAGGTTAATATTTTTTTTTTATTCATTTATTTTTAAAACAAAACTCTACCGAATATATTACTCTAATTCAAATAGCATTTAGAATCTTAACACCATTTCTCCCTATAATTAAGAAGTGGCTATAATGAATCAGTTGAGAGGAAAGCCCGTGGCAGACAAAATAAAATTACTTTGAATGCGCGCACTGCAAATTACGGGAGACATTTCGGTGGATTTATTCAAAAACAAAATCTCTAGTGATATTTCGGCCGCAGCCATCCTCAGCCACTAAAAATACATCAAAGGGAGCAAGGTTAATTAATAATAAAGTACATAATATTTTAATTATAGCCTAATACTTATAGGCCAACAAAAATAAACAACTATCTACTCACAATTTAAAGTTGGGAAACGTCACAAATATCTGATGAGCCTAGCAGGTTTATTTTATTTTGTGACGTTTTCCAAATTTAAATTGTGAGTAGATTGTTGTTTTCTTGTATTGACCTATAATTATAACAATTGAAAAAACAAAAGTTTTATTGCTTAATTTTATTGTACTTTTTCGTCATCTAAGGCCATTTAGACCCAACTCTTTTTATTTCAAACGATTTGTAGTCAATTCAAATGAAATAAATTTTTCTCGCTTGGGACGGGAATCGACCACTCCCTCTAACTAATCTCGGTCAATCCTGGAAGAATTTAATAGCACCGTCATGATAAATAAGATGAGAAAAAAAAAAAAAAAATAGAATGCGAAATAATCGCACTCTGAAAATTTCAGGGCATTTGTAGAAAAAATCAAGTTTTTTATAAAAAAAAAAGTCATTCGTCCCGAAATTTTTGTTTTTTTCCAAAAATGTAAAAAAAAAAGAACGTTCAAGATGAATCTGGAAAATTTTGTCATATTTATTTCTGAAAAGTACATTTAAAGACAAAAATTTAAAAAAAAAACGTCCCGATAAGTTAATTTTTGTGAGTTTTACGGTTATTTTAAAAAAAAGTCGATGTTTTTTGAAAATGCTATAACTTTTTTTTGGCTGGGTCAAAAAATTTGAAAAAATTCTCAGACAAAGTTTCAGCCAAATCAAAAATGGTCGAGTTGGCGTGGAATGCCAGTATGAACTAGGATGGACTTCTTAATACAGAATTTTTTAAGTTAACCATAGCAAATCTCTAGTAAAAGGTGAGAATAATGACATATATATATTTTTTTTTTTTAATTTTAGAAATTAACCCGTCGATTTCGAGTTCAATTTGCTTCTAATAATTTTCAAACAAGTGAAATTGTAACAGAAACTTTTCTCACCTCTATAAATCCATATGTAAAGATTGAAAATAGATCATTAAATAAACCAGGTAGGCTTTAAATTAAATTTTTGTCTATATTAGAAATTGTAAAAAATAGCTAACATTTATTTCAGATACAATGAAAGAAAATATTACACTTGGTGAAGCATTTGAAAATTATTTCATCAAAAATAACCGGCAGGGAAATCATCAGCTTCCAAGTAAGTGCTTTGGACAGTGGCGTCATTTGGGGGTGGGGGGGGGCATTTGCTCCCCCCAAGGGCTCTGATTTTATAAAATTTTATATCCCCCGGGCTTGGCGTAGTTGGTAGCGCGACTGCCTTGTATACCAAGGGTCGGGGGTTCGGATCCCAGGCAGTCCGATGATTTTATTTAAGCCATTTCGAATAGCAAATGGCTTAAATAAGAATGCCTGGACCCCAATATATATATTCATAAATAACGGTTATCGTAAAAGTCTTATATGGCCTAAGTTGCAGAAAAGACTGTGTATGTGAATGGGAAAAAAGTGTGAGTGTTTTTTTAATAAAAAAAAAAAAAATTTATATTAATCTAAATAAAATATTTCAAAATATATCTAAGAGTATATAAATTGTATAAAATTAAACAATTAATTTGGCCAAATTTGAGTACAGTGAGGGACAATATTAAGCCCCACCTAGGCGTTTTCTATTAATATTTGTAATTATTTCATGGTTTAAAAAAAAATATATATATTTTTTAATGGAAACTTTCATGGTTCAAACCTAGAAAATTTCCAATAAAGATTTTCATTTTCTTTTATAAAAACAATGAAATAATCACATGTAGAAAATGCATGGGTGGGACTTAATATTGTCCCTCACTGTACCTATTTGTAAGTAAACTTTAACAAAAAAAAGGTCCCCCCCCAAGAAAAAGTTGAAAATGACGCCACTGGCGTTGAAGTAATTTTTCATTATTATTATTATATTGATATATAATTTTTTTAGAAATGGATCCTCTTCCCGAAGTGTTTCCATTGGAATCAATGGTTCGAGAGTGTATTCTGGATCCGGGCTTTTTAGAAATATGTAACCGTGTTAATTCTTGCTTAGAAAATTTAAAATAATTAATAAAAAATAAAACAAGTAATTTAGAATAATGAAAATAAATAGAAACAAAAAAAAAATTCTTAAATTTAAATAGTTTATATGTATTTTATGAGAATTAATAAATTAAATGAAAAATTATTAATTTATCTCAATATTTCATCAACCTACCGTACGTAGGGAAGCTCCTTGCCCCAAGAAAATATGGGGCTTTCCAGGCCCACGGGAGGATAGCTGGTCCCATGCCCCCCCTCCATCCAAATTCTCTAGTTACGCCCATGGTGGTACACCCCCAGAATTAAAAAAAAAGAGAGAAATTATTTAAATATATATTAATTTAATATTTTTATCACATTTATAACATATAAATTAAACACGTTTTTTTTTTTTTTTTTATCAACCAACAAATAAGAGAAAAAGTTTAGAAAAATACAGTTCAAGCAATAATTTTAAAATCTAATTTCAAGGATTTTCAACTTTTAAAATATATTTTAACAATTTGTAAAATATTTTAACATTTCAAAATTAATTAATTAACGTATCTAGAACTATAATTAATTTCTATTTATTCAATTTATAAATCAACATTTTTTTCTTCAACTAACATTTATTATTAAAATAAATATAGGATCATTAATCCACAGGTTATTTTTCTTTAATTTTTTTTTTTTTTTTTGTTAATTTTTTACTGAAATATATTAAGTTTTTAATCTTTATAATTTTTTTTAATTTTTTTTTTGAGTATTATTAGGTACTTTTTAAGAGCCAAATATAAAAATTGGAATAGTTAGACATATTTCCTAATTTTAAAATCAAAATTTTGATTATTTAAATAATTTTTTTTTTTTTTTGTTAAAATTTTATCTAAATTAATTTTTGATTTACAAGAACCATACTCTTTTTGTACAAAAATATCATTGTTCATTTAATTTAATTCACATTTTATTTTAATATATGTTTCTTTAGAGTAATAAAAAATATATTGTGCGCATATAAATAAATGTATTAAATCAGCGGTTCCCAACCTTTTTTGATGTGCGGCCCACCTTTTCCGTAAAAAAAAAAAAAACGCTGAGGCCCAGTGTATATAAATATATATATAATTTTATCTTTCCTTAGACGTCCGCGGCCCAGTTCCAAATAGCCCGCGGCTCACGGGTTGCGAACCGCTGCGCTGTATTAAATAATTCTTTGATTATAAACTCACTTTATAATTCGCAATAATAAGCCAGAAGCCATCGATATAAAGATTTTTCTGATATACACGGCTCAAATAAATGACTCGAATACAAAGGTAGTTACATGAATGAGATAAAAGCTGTATTTATTTTTAGACCTTCTAATGGTATCATTATTTTCCGTTCCTCATATGCATCTGTTCATATCAAGTTTGTAAAAAAAATTGGCGAGGGATGTGTAGACCCTGTTTCGTCATGTAAGAGGTCAAACATTTAAATTAAGAGGCTTCATGAGGGCACATTGAATCTTTAGTCCGAAACTACTGAGGCATTTTAAAGTATTTTTTATGCGTTTTTTTTAATGATTTAAATTCGTGAGCATTATTATTATACTTAAGAGAATGTTTCTTTTTTTTTTATTACGACTAATTAAAAAATGTTTTTTTTTTTTTTTATATTTATAGAAAATGCAAAAAAAAACTCTATTATGAAAATTGCAATTTTTTTTAAATCAAAAAATGTAAAAATCATTAATTCAACCTATCATAATTAAATGAAATGGTGACAAAGTAAAAAATAAATTTCGTATTTATTTAAAAATTAACGGCCAAATAGTTCAGCACTCTTGCAAAAGATGGCAGGCTAGTCTAACAGCCGGCATTATCAGATCATTTATAAGCCTATATTTATATATTTTTATACTGTTATAAATTATAGATAATAGGTCTATATAATAATATTTATAAACTATTCATTACTAAAGATCATCAAACAAATACATGAGATTAAATATAGCCCTACCATCCTGCCATTGGCAAATTCTCGTAATAGGTGTGCTTTGCGGCTAAATTTTTAAGATCCCTAACGCCATCTTATCGGCAAAAACATGCGAACAGCTTTGCCTCCAGAAGCGCCTTAATATATTCTATCAGGGGCGTATATAAGGGGGGGGGGGGCGAGGAGGCCCGGGCCCGGGAGATTCCTAAAGCCCCCTAAATTTCCCAAACACATATACATATATAGGGATATACAGACATCAGCGCAACAAATTTTTCCGCAGGATGGAAAACTTTGGTTCCCCAAAAGAAAAAATGTTCCGCAAAAAATTTCGTGTGAAAAAAAATTTAGTTTCTTAAAAAAAAATTTTTGAGTTCGGGGCCACCCCGAAAAAAATTTCTATATACGCCCCTGTATTCTATAATAAGACAAAAAGTCATTTATTATTTCAGCAAATATTGCAGAGTGTAAAGTGAGCTTTTTTTATTTTCTAAAAACAGAGGAATTACTTTTTTAAGCATCTTTAATTTAAAAAATAAAATATTTTTTAATATAACTATTAGATGTAAGATTTATATTTGCTGATGGTGTTTTGCAAATGAAGCACAAGAGGCCAGATAGACTGGAGATTCCCAAAGTCAAAGAATGCTAAAATAAATCTCACATTTAATAATTAAATTGAACGAGCCCAGAGGATTTTGATTTCTATGGCTCGTGTCGCATCCCTCCCCCAAGAGGAGTTATGACAATTAAACGATATACCGTGAATACACGAACTCAAACTGAATAGAATTGTGTGGCTGCCGACGATTGCAATTCTATTTGGCCCATTTTGAATTGAAGCCGTTGGAGCCATTTAAGAAGTACCAAATTTGTTCTTGGAGGATGATGCTTTGCTGTGGCGTTATTTGGAGGCGGTATATTCCAGGGCGGTGCATTCCGACAATTTTGAAGACGCACTTGAAGGTGGCCGGGTAACTAAAAAAAATTAATTAAAATTAATTAGATTTATAAATGCATAAAATATAATATACTATATAGGTATATATAATACTGATCCATTATATAGATTTTCCCGCATGCAATAAAAAAACACATTTGATTTAGTGTCTTCGGGCATTAAATCAGCTAGTGGAAAGCTTGGATCACCTTTTCAAATCAAAGCGCCCTCGGGCTTGGGGTAGTTGGTAGCGTGCTGGCCTTTTAAACCAAAGGTCGCGGTTCGGATCCCAGGCAATCCGATGATTTTATTAAAGCCATTTGGATATCAAATGGTTTAAATAAGAATGCCTGGACCCCAAAAAATATATATATAATATTAAATATGAGTTATCGCTAGTCTTATATGGACCCTGTTACGCAATAGTGTGTCAAGCGCCACCTACCCAGTTTTGAGAAAATTAACATTAAAGTTTTTTGTTTTCATTGGATTATATAAAATTTTTTTTTTTTGTCAATTGTGCAAGTAACATTAAATATAAATTTTTTTAGGACATATTTCATAAAAAATATTATTAGTTATAGCATTTGAAACAATATTCGGTGCTTAACTCAATTTTTAATTTTTTGGCGCTTGACACACTAATGCATAACAGGGTCCATATGTCCTGAATCTTAAAAAAAAAAAAAAAAAAAATCTAAGCGTTATTTTACTCCTCATCAAATTCTAAGCCTCTACAAAGCCAAAGCCCGAATTCCTTGTCTCGAGATACCAATCAGGATAAAAAATTTGTTATATTAGCTTGGTTGACAAATGCTGAGTTGCTCCTAAGTCTTCTATACCCGAGTCGAGTGGAGACTTCAGATCCGTAATCCACAGCTTAGCCATTTAGCCCCAATCCTTAAACCAGATAATCTTGAAAATTATTAAAAATAAATTTAATGAAAAACCTGGATATGATATGCGAAGAGTACAGGACTCCAGAGTGGCAAGAGTTTGCCCAAAACCATGCTGTTGCTTTCGAGAAGAGCTTCAAGGAGACTCAAGAAATGAAGATTCACCATTTCGCCCAGCTAGAATTAATTAATCAAAATGAGAAAAAAAAATTGAAAAATAAATAAATATCTTTCAGTTCTTACCACTTTTGAATGTGAAACTAATGTTAAGATACAAGGAGTAACTTTCCCCCAAAAATCGAACAAAATTGACATGGTGACAGCATGCGCTTCTGAGTTAGGTGAGTTATTGGTTGCCGTTTTCTCCAAATAAACTGTCCAGAGCTAAAAAAATAAAATAAAAGATTTATGACTAATTCTTAGATTAATTTTAGAGTTCATTACCTGGCAGAGTATAAAAGCATGCGACAAAGAAGACATATGAAGCACGGAGGCTTTGCTCTGTTCGGCGAAACCAGCCAGGATCACTTGAATATGATCGGAAATGTGACAGGAAGCTTCCTGTGGCACGGGATTGCATGGACTCTGAGGATGCGTGTGGTGAGCACTTGGCGTACCATGCAGAGCGGTGTGAGTGAGAGCACCCAAAAGTAACCAGGACAGCAACCGGATGTGCCCGACGTAATCGATGAACTCTCGAGGCCTAAAAAAAAATTATTTTTTTCTGTAAAATAAAGAAAGAACTCGCAGAAATTTTAAATCCACTCACCCTTGTTGTAAAATTGAAGGTGCGTTGTAGAGCCAAGGCAAATATCGTGATACAGTTCGATTATCTCGGTTTGAGCCTCGGCTGATTTCTAAAGCTAAATATTGTGCAATTCCACTTTTCAAAACGCCGCCCAAAGTGTCTTCGTTAAGTCCAACAGTTAAGCCTTTGCAGAAACTCTTAAAAATAAAAAAAATATTTTAGAAAGCCCTTAAAATAATATCAATAAATTAAAATGTTTTCTTACTTTAACTTTACTTATAGTATGAAAATCAGCCAAAAATTCAACCGCATCATTAAGATGTTGCTTCATACATTCAGAAGCGTTGGTGGTAAAAATAGGTCCCCCTTCATGTCCTAATGATATTTGATCTTCCATTAAGATATTTAGAGGTAGAGCTCCCCCTACGTCCTTAAATGAATAAAAATTGAATGTTTTAATAATAACAGTGTAGTGATATCTAAATTGCCTCAGATGCCAAAAAAGTCCTTAAGGGGGTTCGGAGGCAAAGCTGTTGGCATGTTTTTGCTGATAAGATGGCGTTAGGAGTCTTAAAAAGTTAGCCAAAAGCCGAAAATATACCAACAGATGGCAGGATAGTAGGGCTATTTAATTTTTATTTAATCTCATGTATTTGTTTAATTTTCGTTGATCTTTTAATAATGAATAGTTATTAAATATTGTATAATATATTATATATCATTTATAAAAGCATAAAAATAGGCTTATAAGTGATCAAATAATGCCGTAAAATAACCAGTCCAGCCACCTATCGGCAGAATGCTCAACTATTTTGACGTTTTTTTTAATTACAATACAAATCATCTAAACTTACTTTGAATTTTTCTTAATTAATATGTGATTAATAATAATAATAAATTCATTTTTAAATTTAAAAAAAAATTTAAAATTATTCTAACAGTTTGTTTTTCTGTATTTGCTTGATTACAAAAATTAATTTTCATAACTTTTTAATAAGTCATTAAAAAAATTATAACTTTCTCTCCCAATAATCCTTTATAAATTTAATTCATTTAAAAAAAAAACCGCATTGAAAAATTCCTTATAATAGTCTAGTTTTTTTTTAAATGAAAATAAAAAAAATTCACTCACTTGTAAAATAAAATTGATTAACATAAGAAAATTCGAATCTGGCAAAGATGTTTTAAATTTTAACGCTTGAACTAATTCTATTACAACCATTCTGCTTAAAATTAATTTTTCTCGTTCCTAAAAAAAAAAAAAGAATATAAAATTTATTCAAAAAAAATGTGAAGAATCTTAATATGTCGTTGTATACGGGTAATATTTACCCTGGTGAAGGCACGGTTACACAAATAACACAAATCAACCAAATAATGGTATTTAATGACGAAATTTTGTATTGCAAAACTGACAACTTTGCCGAAAGGATCAAGCATTCCTCGAAATCCAGCAATGCCAGGGACCTAAAATCAAACATATTAGATAGAAAAAAAAAACAAATAAATGATAATATAGTTTCTGTATGGTGCATTAGTTTTTTTTTTAAACTAGCGAATTATTTAAAAAATAAAAAATGCCGTCCATAGATCAGGAAAAAACGAAGATGCACAGATTTCCAAAAATTTAATAAGCTTATATATATTTTTCCCAGAGAGTTTACAATAATTACCTTTCGTTTAAAAAATTTAAAATATAATCCTAAATTTTAAAGGTTTACAAAATTTTCATTTGATGTACTAAAATTTTCAAACGCAAATGTTCTTTTGTACCTAAATATTCTATGTAAACAAAAAATGTGGTGATTTAATGACAATTTCTCGCACGCTTCATCATATACTTTAATCGTAGAGAAAATAATTTTTATATATTTATAAAAAAAACACAATCAGGATGTGATAATTTTTAAGCAGAGTAGGGTTATTTACAGGATTTTGCAGTTATTTACAAAAATCTAGTAAAGAACTGTACTTTACGTAAATAACTCGGGTGCGTATGCGCGAACCCCTCGAGAAAGGAAACTCAAATAAAATTCATCAAATTCAAACAAAAACAAGATTCAGAACATTCATACTTATTAATTTGACATTTTATATTTCTTTTTTTAGATAATTTTGTATTCAAAAATAAGATGAGATGCTTTTTTTAATCCAAATTATTTTCTTTATTAGCCATTTAAAATGCTTCTTGAAAGATCTAATTAAGATCAATTTAAATAGGCTTTTTCTATTCTTCTTGTTATGTGTATAAAATTTCAAAGCTCTAGATTAACTAGAACTGGTCGTAATTTCGATCACTAACTTTGTCGGGCCGAACAATGGAAATGTGATTAATTGGCCGCCATTTTGAATTTTTAATAATTTTGAATAGCACATTTTGTAGTGTAAAGTCTATTTAACACCTCTGACAATGCTCAAAACTCTAACTTAATTATAAATAGGAGAAATTTTGATTATAAAATTTTACCCCCTCTTTTTTTGATCGGCCGCCATTTTGAAATTAATTGACCTACAAAGATGAGACACATCAAATATTGCATTGTCACGGGAGTTCACATATGTGTATAAAATTTTAAAGCTCTAGATTAGCTAGAACTGGTCGTAATTTCGATTTGCAGATTTGTCGGGAAAAACAGGAAAGCAAGTTAATAAAAGCGTTGTAAAATGATATACCTTAAGAACGGAAACCATTATCCGAATAAGAGGATTGATATCTTCGACACTATTCAACAAAAGAACAACTCGACGAAAAAGAATTTCAAGTTGGGATAGAAGCGCGCTCCAAGTCGAGGATCCTGGCCCCAGCCCAACTTCAAGGGGCAAGCAATCTAAATAACAAGCCATATTATGAAGAATTACACCAAGATGTTCGGTGGGCAGAGATTTTTTTGAATTCAACCCTTCAAGAAGAAGTTGTAGCGGAGCGATTGGGTTCAGTTCATTGAAATCAAGTAAAGCTTGAGCTACACTTCGAAAAAATTGCATCCTCGTCGAATCTAAAAAGATTTTTACGATTAATATAACATGTTAAGTGTATTGATGACTGTATTTGTATTAAACAATTTGTATACCATCTATTTGAATTTGAAACATTTGGACAAAAACTCCATTGGGCGCAAGTTGGTGAAGAACGCACCGGAGAAATTGATGAGCAACACTGCTAGCTCCTCCGGGAAGGTGAATGTTCGTTTCCGTTTGCCAAGGATACGTTGCATTTAATGCCACCCTAAAGAAATTATTTTTATCAATTCATTAATCATTTTTTTTTAAGAATGATTAAAATTCGATTAAATTTCACATTTACCACCGATTTGGCACACCATAACTCTAATATAAATTCTTTTTCTCTCGAGATAAAACTACTGGCCAGTTATGATAAGTTTACAAGTGATAGTAAATTATTTGTGAATAAAAAGTTTCTTACGTAGCAACTACACTGAGCATTTCTGGGAGAAGCGGAGCCGCAAGCGCAGGTTCTCGATGTATAAACGTGCCTAATATTATTATACATAATCCCAGTTCTTCATCGGAATATTCCTCCCGGATGAGACCACATTCAGAACATCTAAAGCATTAAATTTATTTTATTAAAATTGCAGCCTCGTTAAAAAAATTTATTTTTTTTCAATACCTTTGATATACGCAATCATCTCCAATTCGAAATGAACTTTGTTTGAGGTCAAATTCCGCATGACAAGCCGCCTGTGTGGCGGTATCCAGAAGGGGTTGCTGAGTATTATACCGGCTTTAATTTGAAAATATATATATATAAAGATTAGATACTGAATAAAAAAAAGAAAAACAATTTCTAATAAAATGGCCTACCAAGATCCAGGTCGTCGGGAAAAATCATTTAATGACGGATGTGTTGCGTTATAGAGTCCTACTTTTCTAGTGCGTTGTCGTTGTTGTTGTTGTTGCTGCTGTTGTTGTTGTTGTTGGACACGTAAATGATCTTCAGGCCGAGCTAAAAAATAATGATTATAATTAAAAAGCATCTATTATTCGGAGAGCTGGCGATAAAAATGGGCAAGAGTTTTCTGAAGGCTAATATTTTCAGAATAAGTTGCATTTTAGTGATGGAGAGATAGTCTAGAGTCAGCACTTCCAGTACCGGGGCCTTTGGCGGGAATAAGCCGGTAAAGTTGCGGGAAGATGGTTTTTCGCAAATATCTCGAAAACTTTGCGATTTTCCGCAAAAATTCATCTATACAAAAATAATCGAAATTAAATTACAAACAAAAATGGTCTAGTACATAATCACGCTAAAGTGAACGGTTCGGGAGATATAGAGGGGTAAAATTTGATGGTTGTCATGGTAACAAGATATAAATATTTCTCTATCTCAGTGTCTCCTTCCATATGAATTATAAATTTTACCCCTCTAAATCTCCCGAACCGTTCACTTTAGCGTGATTATGTACTAGACCATTTTTGTTTGTAATTCAATTTTGATTTCTTTTGTATAGATGAATTTATGCGGAAAACTGCATAGTTTTCGAGATATTTGCGAAAAACCATCTTCCCGCAACTTTCCCGGCTTTGCAAAGTAAGGGTGAAAGAGAATTGGGTACTGGAAGTGCTGACTCTAGAGTATCTTTCCATCACTAAAATGCAACCTATTCTGAAAATATTAGCCTTCAGAAACCTCTTGCCCATTTTTGTCGCCAGCTCTCGGACTATATCATGATAAATTCTGATTTATACAGAGTGTCCCTGATTTTAAACAAATTCAGATAGAGGAATAATAAAAAAAGGAATGTTTGAGGGATATAAAAATTTAATTGAGAAATTTCAAAATCTTGCCAAGTTTCATAACTTCTTCTCTTTCAAAATAACCATTTTTTGTTTCATTTTACTATCAATCTAGCAAGGGTACAGTGCTTGAAAAAAACTCCCATAATAATAGAAACCACAAAAGCGTTACCTGGAGGTTTCCGTTCGTAATGCACGGATCTATAGAAAGGAGAATGTTGATCATCGGAGTCGTTTAGCTGCGGAGGTGACGAATCGAGAGCTAATTGTTTGATTAACCGTCGAGGACTCACTCCTCGGGAAGGATAATTGCTGTCATCCCGCGGATGCGCTGGAGAAATTGACTGTAAAATGAATAAATTTTTATAAGGCCTTTTTAAAGAATCAAAATTTCTTTTTACCGAATCGCTGGGTTTATCCGAACTATCCTGACGACTGTAGCCGCCCACGCCTAGACCAAGTTCATGATTAATTCGAGGTGCTATTTGTGAAGGTTGTGGTAATGTGATCGGCTGTTGAGTGGAATCATAAGTTGGCGAAGGCAAGCCAAGAGCCATTTTAACTCTCTCGACAAGGCCATTGATTTGTTCCGGCGCCTGTCCTCCACGGAATGTTGACGCTGTGGGTTGTCCAATGGGCAAGAGCCGTTCTTGAGGAGGTGGTTCAAGTTGACTCGCGCTACACGTCGAAGTCACATCCGAGGAAAGGTTGTTTTCGTTATTTTCATTGTTTTCACTATCTAATTCAATAGGAGAACCTGAAATTTTTTAAAAAAATATTCTTAAGCCCTTATCTTATGAATAAATATTTATTAAGAAATGGAAAAGAGCAAGTACAGGTGCAGCAAATAAAGAGAGCCAAATGCCGAAAAGGAGACGCTTCGGACAAAATTTATTCGTCCATCCTCAGTCCTCGTTGGCTTTTAAACTAATTAGACAACTTTGGACGAATAAATTTTGTCTGAAAAGGGGCACAAAGTTGTCGTATTAGTTTATAAGCCAACGAGGAGTAATTCGACAACTTTGTGCCCCTTTTCGGACAAAATTTATTCGTCCAATGTTGTCTAATTAGTTTAAAAGCCAACGAGGACTGAGGATGGAAGAATAAATTTTGTCCGAAACGTCTCCTTTTCGGCATTTGGCATCCAAAGGCTCTCTTTATTTGCTGCACCTGTACTTGCTTTTTTCCATTCCATAACATCAACAGTAACTTCTCTTCAACTAACTTACCAACAGTCATAATATCCATTTTAGAAAGCGGTGATTCAGGTGAACCGTAAAATTCTTCTGGTTTTACTGATTGTGGAATATTTCTCGGGACTGAAAAATATGTATTAATTTAAATGTACACAGAATTATTTTCAAATATTTTTCGAGATTCAAAATACCTCGATTCGGACTTAACTAGTCATAGATATAAGCAGGGGAAGTCAAATAAAGGATCATATAAACCCTAGCAACTTAACTATCTGAGCTTATATCTCTATGAATATACTCTATAAAAATAATTGGTTGATATTTCTCATTAATTTTACTTGATCGATTATTTCCAATTGGTAGAAGCCGTTCAACTGCCGGTGCCATGATAGGTGTGTGATGAACCATGGAGCTCGTAGGTCCATTTGCTCCATTAGTTATATATTTTTCAGAATCCCGATGATTATTAAACGACGAAGAAGTCGGCGGTGTTGATTTCGTAAATTGTGAATGAATATCAAGCTGCCAAGGAAGGTGTGTTATAGGCGTGGTCATAACCGTCGAGGTCGCTGCAGAAGAAGCTGGTTGATTAACCTATTTAGAAAAAAAAAATTCAAATTTTTTAGAATGTTTCTTAGATCAAATAATAAAAATATTAAAGCTTTTTCTAATCACCAAAGGCAGTTTTCAAGAAGTTCTAAAATAATCTGAAGTGATGGAAAAAAAGAAAGAAAAAAGAGAAGGGGAGGAAAAAAAAAAATAAAATAATTACTTTTTGCAAGTCGATTTGCCATGGAGGTTGCTGACCGCCACTAGTTGCACTCCCTCCGGAAACACCCCCAACGGACACAGCTGGCTCACTTACACGTTTCTGGCGTCCAAGTGGTCGTGGAATAGGTGAACCATGCTCGGGATTGTCTGGCCACCTTTCAAGACTGCGTGTTCGTTCATCCGGTTTCTCTAGATTCGCTCCTGAAGTACTTTCATCAGCAGTGCTAGGAATATTTGGTCTGACAAGAAGATAAATAAAAAAAAATAATTAATAGACTAACTAATTTTAAATGAATTAAATATATATTATCCTTATTTTTTTTATATAAATAAGGAAAATGTATATTTTTAGGTAATGAAGAGATTATTAAGATATCAAAATTTTACAACATCCAAACATAATAAATTTCAATTTAATTAATTGACATTTAAGGGAAAACAGTAAAATGCAGGTAATCAAGCAAACATTGAAGGTGAAAACATTTATGGATAACCACACTAAATTAGTTGAATGAGTTCAAAATTTTCTACTATTAATCTTCTCTAATTTAATTCTAAGGATTTTACTCTAAAATAGAGCCTTTTCTTTTATTGATGATTCAAGCCAGGATGACTTTAAGGACCACCAGCGCCAAGCTGTCTGTGGACATCTTTGGATTATTTTACTAAATGTACTCACAAAAAGTACAGCAATTAAGATGGAGTTAAGAGGCTTCTGGAGGCAAATTGTTTCCCATGTTTTTGCCGATAAGAGGGCGTTAGGGTCTTAAAAATTTAGCCAAAAAGCCCAACTATTACGAAAATTTGCCAACAGATGGCAGGTTGATAGGGCTATATTTAATCTCATGTATTTGTTTGATTTTCATTGATCTTTTAATAAACTAGTTTATAAATATTATTGTATATTATAAAACATTTATAACAGCATAAAAATATATAAATATAGGCTTATAAGTGATCTGATAATGCCGGCTGTTAGATTAGCCTGACATCTTTTGCAAGACTAGTGAACTATTTGGCCGTTATTTTTTAAATAAATACGAAATTTATTTTTGACTGGGTCACCACTTTATTATTATAGGTTGGATTAATTATTTTAATTATTATTTATTTTAGATTTAAAAAAAAAAAAACATTTTATTATGTAAAATGCTTACAAATTTAAATCATTATATAAAAAACCGCATAAAAAATACTTTAAAATGTCTCAATAGTTTCGGACTAAGGATTAAATGTGCCCTCATGAAGCCCCTTAATGCTGTACACCCTCTGTCAATGGTGTATACATGGTCTGATTTGAATATTTACGCAATCGTAATGTGCCGCGAGTACTTTTTATAAAATACTCAAAATAACCAAAAGAGGATCTCTATAATGCTGACAATAGCTTGGTTCTGAAATCCCAAATATGACAGAAACATCAATCAAAGAAATAAACATAGCTGCCTGAATCTTTTCAAACTTTCTTTATACTAAATACTTTATGGCTTTCTCTACGAGTTTACAGAATTTAGACTAAACGCTTTAAGAGTCTAACGGGCAGGCATGTTCTTTCAAACTAATTCATGCCAATACTACGTAATTTTCTTAACTTTTTGTCAATTAATATCAAGTAATTTCCGTCAATATGAACTATATAAATATTTAAATAACCATTTACTTTCCTATTTTAATTTTCTGAGTAATATCATAAAACGAAGTATTTTCTTAATAAAAATATTTATTAATCTTGTGGCGATCGAATTCATCAACGTGACATTTTCAAGTCAGCCGTTTATTTTAAGTAGTTCTAGGGAAGAGATTAATATGTATTAACATAAGATATCTTGTGTACAAAAAGGATTAGTATAAGGAATGAAAAGATCCGAGAAATGGCAGGAAGTGGAGTAGGCATCGATGTGGGAATTGTGGAGGGCAAGGGAAGAGACTAAAAGAAGATGGATGGATTGCTTAAAGGACTGTAGGCAAATGAGAACATCTCTTCCCCAGAACTATTTACTGGTCTGAAGATGTCATTATCATTATTAGTATCTAGGCACACAGGCTACTTGAGCCTTTGAAGAGGTGATGTTGGCGAAATCAATCACCACAAGCCTTAATAAATATTTCTACTAGGAAGAAACTGGATTGTTTATCTATCACTGCTTTCTGCACAAAAGAAATAGACTTTTTCATTGAAATAGTTAATATAGAAGTCAAACACTGAAAGCATCGGATTAATGTTATTATTAAAAATATGGGATTTAAAGCTAAAGATTTTTCATTTGAAGGTAACAGCGCCATTTCCCTTTAAGGTGTCGATATGATGAATTTTTAATATTTCGAAATCTATTAGATTGTTTTCAACATCTGAGACTTCGTATCTATTTTTCTAAATAAATTGGAAGCCAAAATAAAAAAATTACATCGTTCGGATCAGGAAGCGAACCCCTGTCCCCTAGCACAAGAGGCGTTATTTCTAGCTCTACGGCATTTTGATAGATTTAAATAAACAAATAGGTTTTAAGTTTTAAAATATCTAAAATACTACTTTTTTGACTCATTCAACTAAATCAATTACATATATAATAACAAGAATTTATATTTAATACCAAAAATGTTAACAACAAAATAATTAACATTTAGTCAAAATACAACATCAATAAACGAATTATTCTTATCTTTGTTCGGATAAAATCCCCATTGATTACAAATACAAAAAGGTATCTCTTCATATGAAAAAAATAAAAAATAAAAGGAAAACAAAAGATATATATAAACAACCTTGGAGGATCGAATCCAAGTGCAGCAGTCGCCAAGCTCTGCATTCCGCCAAAAAAGGAGGTTCCCACATTGCCGAAAGGACGGGGTGTTGACGGCAAAGGCATAACAATAGGAAGCATGCTTGGTCCTGGTGCCGAGCAATTCCCACTCGTTATTGTATTAGAAACAGTCGTGCTAACAGTGGAGGTAGTAGTAGTGGTAGTGGTATTATTCTGCGAAACAATCACTGACTTCTGCACTTGTGCTTGCGAGATGGAAAGTAGAGGCGATGCTACCATCATCTTGACACCTTCTTTCAAACCACACCGGCTCTCATTGGTTCCCTAAACAAATGAAAATTATTAAACAATAACAGGATTTTACTAAATAATGTAAAATAATATAGACTCTAGGCATCTATTGTTAAGCATCAAAAAGAAGCTGAGTACATGGATAGATCAAGCACTATTTTTATTTCATTTATTTGATTTCAGTTTTATAAAGCGACTTATAGGATAAGTAATATTATAATTATTAAAAAATGAATATGCACGGATCAGCGCATAAAACGGTTAATTGATCTAAATACTGATATAAGTATTATAAATTAACGAGGGCTCTTCAATAAAGTTGATTAAAAAATTAATAATACATGTGTAAAGCGTCCAATACACTAGCAAGTCTGGCGATTTTTCACCAGCGGCTCGGCTCGTGACAGCCCACACACTAGAGGATTTGGCTCATTTGTAGGTGAGCCGAGCCGAGTCCGCCAGTGTATGCGGCCCTTGAGATGTGGAGAAGTTTTTACAACCATGACGTCACTGCTACGCTGCTTTAAAATTTCGCCCTCTTGAGACTTCTCTAACCAACACCGCTGCGGGGAGAGTGAAAGAAAAAAATCGCATCAGAAATTTTTGTTTAGTATCTTTTAATCCCATCCCCCTTTAGTCCTGTTCTAGCTAGCTACTAGCTTCATGCGATTTATTTTCTTTTCTCGAATTTAAAGATAAGGTTTTTCATCATCATTCTCCAAGAATCAAAAAATGACATGTGTTTCAAGTGAAAGAAAAAGGGCATTGGATAAAAGAATAAGGGAGTTTTTTGAGAATTTAGAACTTTTTTTTTTTTATAAATATATTATCATTCTTTATTGAACAACCCGTGTAGCTTCAAATAAATGAAATTAAAAAATCTAATCTACTTAGAATATTTTCTTAATCTAGTATTACTCCTAATAGTGATTAATATTTAAAAATTATATTTATAAAGTCGTTAATCAGGATTTAGCAATGCTAATTTTAAAATTTTCTATTTTTCTAAGGAAGCATGTGAGATGTTAGTTTGAAATTATTTTAATTAGTACAAGTATTAATATAAGTGATTATTAGAAAATTTAACCTACTTGGAAGAGAAGAAGATAAGAAAGAAGAAAGAGTTAAAAAAAATAATATAAAAAGCTGTTACATTCCTCCTAAGCAATTCGCTATAAAATTAGAAATGAAAAGTTAGTATTTTTTACATTACTACGGCGAATTTTTGCTATTAATTTATTAATTAATAAAATTTCCCTACAAGTTTCCACTTCCAAGGGACTGCAGAGACCTTTTTCTCATGATTGGCTTCATCATTGCCTAAAAACCAAAATGGTTTTGTAATTTCAAGCTTTGCCTTTGCTATTGGCCGTTCCACAGGTTCCACAATTACGGGCTTCGGAGCTTTGGTAGGGACTTCTTCAGGCAGAGGACAACATGTCTCTTCAATTGGAGCAAAATCATCGAATGATCCCTAAAATTAAATAAGTTTTTGGTGTATTGTTTTTTACAGTAAAAATGATAATTTTATAAATTAACAGGATACCGGAACACTGCCATGAAGAGTACTGTCAGATTTCGGACTCTCAGGAATGGCAGCCAATTCAGATTCCGTGTCATCAGCTTCAATGGAATAACTGAAAAATTATTTTTTCCTATAAAGTAGCAGTATTTTTTTTTTTATTTTAGAAAAAAAATTTTTAACTTCTTTTAAATTTTAGGCTCTTCAGGAGGCAAACCTGTTCGCATGTTTTTGCGGATAAGATGGCGTTAGTGGTCTTAAAAATTTAGCCAAAAAGTCCAACTAATATATAAATATAGGCTTATAAGGGATCTGATAATACCGGCTAATAGACAAGCCTGCCATCTTTTGCAAGAGTGCTGAAATATTTGGCCGTTAATTTTTTAATAAATATGAAATTTATTTTTTACTTTGGTCCCATTTCATTTAATTATTATAGTTTGGATATTAATGATTTTTACTCTTATAGATTTTAAAAAAATTACAATTTTCATAAGAGTTTTTTTTTGCATTTTCTATAAATATAAAAAAAAATTTTTTAATTAATCGTATTATGTAAAATGCTCACGAATTTAAATCATTAAATGAAGTCGTATGACAAATATATTGTGTACACTATGAGGGGCATGTACATGTTAAATAAATAAAATAAATAAAAAAGGGGGGTGGGTGGGTGGGGGGGGGGGGGTTCGACCGGGGGGGGGGGGGGGGGGGGGTGGGGCGGGGGTGGGGGGGGCCAGAGAAAAAAAAGAGCATAAAAAATACTTTGAAATGCCTCAGTACTTTCGGACTAAAGATTCAATGTGCCCTTAATACCCTTGAAATCCTATTTTTAATAAATATTAATAATTAATATTCACCTGGATTCAGGAATTTTATGTCCTAAGCGCTCTTTAGCACTGGTTGTGGAAGGCCTTACAGATTCCTCCCAATGGGTGGCCATCGCCACTCCCGGTGACTTAACCAGCCCATAAGCGCTTTTTCCCTTTTGTCCTCCAGAACTGCCACCACCACCGCTTCCAGCAGCTCCATCTCCTGAATAAAGAGGACTAAGAGGAGGAGTTTCGAAACGATCGTGATCCGGCTCCCCTCCTAGAGAAGGTTGGCTCACATCTAAAATAAAAACAGAATTAAAAATCAAATCAAATATCTTTAGGGTTAAATAATTTATTTATTACCTCTGGAACGAGTTGGTCCAGCACCCAGAGCAATAGAACAAGGAAGCCGTCTGCATTTATGGTGTTGTGTATCAAGAGTGTTGAGGACAATTCGAATTAAAGCTTGTAATTGTGTTGAATAAGGTTGTTGTCCGTATTGATACTGCATAAATCATTCTTATATTAATTGTATAATTTAAATAATTAAGAAGGAAATCTATTACCTTATAGAGAAGAACAATAAGAGACATTAGCCAACATCTTCGAGAGTGAGGTTCCAAAAACCAAAGGCTATAATCAGGCTGTTGGTGTTGCACGATATTGGCCCCCTGATGGGGACAGGGACAATACTGAAGAACGACAAGAGCAGTTGGAACAAGGGACAAAGCCATTTCATGATTTTGATCCAAGAACTGAGGAAGATTTGAGAGGAAGACATTGAAAACTGGCGACATTCTGGAAATTGGAATAAAAATAATTAAAAATATACAAGTAATCGAATGGATGAGAGAAAGTTGTAGAGGACACACAAAAGACCCTCCCCACACCTTTTATCCCCTGCTATAATCGTTAGCGTTTTCAGTCCCTTAAATCGGCTGGCAGTAAAGAGCAAAAACCCCTCCAAAAATGGACCAGATCAGCAACGAGGAATGGAGAGTTTCATACCAAAAAAGTACATATGGGATATCCCTCTAGTTTGAATTAGAACCAATGAATTGGTCGAAAACCTGGGAACAATTCAGGTGACATTGTATAGAAACAATTGGCTCATATACCCAATGTTGTGGGGCGATGCTTCCGGAGTACGGAGCCAGTTCCACTATAGAAATCAGAACACTGTGCCCCAAGAGATTCTCTGTTCTTTATACCTAATTTTCAACGCTTTTGAAGGAGAATTTTATTTTCTGAAGGTATCACTGTTGCTATAAATCTTCTCGCAAAAATTAAAACTAGAAGATGACATGAGATTCAGAAACATATAATGTCTCAAAGGTACAAGAAATTTGGTGAAGAAACATGGCAAACCCTCCACTCCCCGTGGCCGATAGGTTAGGGATGTTGACAAATGTTAATATTAATAACCTAATAGGTGAGGGGCTTGGGTTCAGCCAGTTCGATGAATATTTATTTAAATCATTTGCATATCAAATAGTGTAGATAAACGTGTCTGGACCCCAATATATAGAGTATAATGTATATAGTAATTATAATAAATTACGGTTAGAACTTTTTCTGGATCATATAGATATAGAAGGAACCGGAGAATAAAACCAGCTACTAGTGGACGCCTCTCACTTCAATTTAATAGGCGTCCACTAGCAGCTGGTTTAATAAGGCGTCCAGTAGCAGCTGGTTTTATTCTCCGGTTCCTTCTATAATTATAATAAAGTTTAGATGCCGAAAAGACTAAAAAAAATGCCTAACAAATTTCAACTGACTCAGAAGTTTCGGAACAAGCACGAAACTTTGTCCAATTGACTGCAGATAGTGCTAACCCACAATTATCACAAAGCCGACTTTTCAGTAACATCATTTGAACAAAGATCTGCACTAGTTGTACAATTTGTTTCTCAGCCTGATGTTGCCATTAGAGTTCTCTGACAGTAGCAAACAAACTTCTTAATGGTGTTTTGTATGTTTCCAAAGTTTAAAATTGAAATATCTCAGAACTATTTATTTGTAGGTTAGCACTATCTGCGCCAGACCCCTTCAATTTTTGTATCGCGAGAGTCGTTCTCTCTAAGTGTATGTACGTACAAGCCTTACTGATCAGAATGTTAGAATTCAGTTTATTAAATAGATACCTAAGTCTTTGAGGTGGAATATGAAAGCCGCGTTCGTTATGATTATACCCAAGCAAAAGGTACAAATGTCTCAAGACGATCCCTTGCGTCTTGGCCAAATGCTTCTCATCTGTCGGATAGGCTTGATCGGCACGGCTCAAAAATTGCATCAAAAGAAAGACGAGCAGATGCATCGTTTCACGATCAGATTCCTCGAGGTCGATAACTCGATGCAAGAAGCCAACCATCTCTTCACCGCCACCACCGCCAGCATTCAAAGAATGAATATGACCATCTGGACCAAAACCACCCCCGAGTTCATCTTATACACTAAATATCAACAAAATGACCGAAATTAAAAAAAAAAAAAATAAACACTTAAGAATAAATATACTTATTTAAAAAAAAAATAAAAAAAATTTCTTAAGTAAATAAATTAATTCTTAAATAAATAAAAAATTAAACCCCCTATATATATAAATATATATATATATATATATGATTTAAAATAAATATTTACAAAAAGTTTAAAAATATGTATTTTTAATAAAGATTATTATATTATATATCGATGTTTAAGATGTTAGCTGAAAATTTTAAATAATCTATTAACAGTATTCAAAAAAATAAATAAATAAATAAAAAATTCATATGCAAAGCTTCAATTAAAATAACTATGCATTTTAATGCTGGCGACCAAAATGCGTTTCTATTTTATGGAAATAGAGAAATTTGGCATGCCTTGATCTATGCTAAAAAGAAATTTCTAAAAAATGAAATTTTACTCAAGGGAAAGAAGAGAGATTTAATTTCTAAGGTCGTTTCTTTGTTGGCTGCGGAAATCTAATCTACACAATTTTACAAAAGACAAGCAGTTTTTTTTTTTAATTAATTTAAAATCAAAGGTGCAATAAATTTAAATCTAAAAAATCTAAAGGAATCTGGAATCTCGTCAAAAATACTATAAAAAATGGCTATAAATTAAAATCTTTTAGGTTTATATGTTTTATAATATTTTTACTCACACGATTTTTAGACTCGGCCATTGCTAAATACTAACTAAATTATTTTAAATGATGATTAGATTTAAAATAGAAATTAAAAATGAGATTTATTTTTTTTTAATAAAATCAATTTGAGTTTTTTTTTTTTTTCAAAAAATACCAAAAAAATGATTTTTAATTTATAATATTAATTTAATTTTAAAGAAAAATTATTTTATTGATTAATTTAAAATATTTTAAAAATAAATATAAAACCCATATATATGTATTATGAATAAAGAATAAAATTTTTTTTACTTATCTCTTATCTTGGATAAAAAAGTGATTCACATTTAAGAAAAGGAATTAGAAATTATTTTCAATTTCAAAAAAACATATGAGAAATATAAAAATTTAAAATAGAGTCGGATTAAAAGGAAAATATTTCCCAAAAGAAGTAATTGATTATAATAAAAAAATATTTATTATAAAAATTTCGGAAAATTTTTTCTTAAAGAAATCCAACTCTGATATCAACTTTTGATAAACAAACAGCTCAAACTAACTTCTTTTTTTTATTATTCATTAAATCGCCAAATTTCTAATTTATTGGAGTTGGAAATACTCCCTCAGACCGGAAATAAGTCATCTGATTTATTCAAAGTGAAAGGCAATACAATTTTGTTTTCCTGAACGAAAAGGAAACCTGTAGGACCTGTAAAAATAGCAAGACTTTTTAAATCGCAAACTTTTACTGAATGTTCCCCTAATTAAAAATTATAAATATTGTACAACGTTTCGACTGCTTATTCTGCAGTCGTTTTCAAGTACTGTACACTTGCTCCGACTCAAGCGAACTAACTTCTAAGAGACCGTTACGACCATTTTATATACAACTACTACAACGCCATCTCCACTCATTTCAATGAAGTTAGACTGAGAGTAGATGGAGCTGAAGTTTGTGTCCAACTTGAGAGAAATTAATGAAGATGGCGTTGACGTCGTTGTATATAAAATTCACGTAACGGTCCCTTAGAGGTTAATTCGCTTGAGTTGGAACTAATACAGTATTTGAAAACGATTGCAGAATAAGCAAGCAGTCGAAACGTTGTACAGTATATATATTTTTGATAAATAATTAATACAAAATGTGGTCTATAATTAAAAATTCCCATCATAATAATAATATTAACAATAATTCAAAGCACCAAATCTCTAAAAAACATGTTTATTTAATTTATTGCCGCTATTAAATTTCTAACTCACGAGGATGTCATGAATGATTCTTTCTTTTAAAAAACTCACTTTATTAAAAAGTTGGCAATTACTTAATGAATAATAAAAAAAAAAAAAACAACTATTGTAAGTTAGTTTGTAATTTATACGAGTATATATACTGTATAAGTTTATATATATAATTTGAGCTGATTGAATATTTCTGTTCTGATTGTGCTGGCTAAATGTGAGGCCTGCGTGTGAGGGGGTGGAAGCACTTCGTCAGGCAATTTCGGCAGGCACACACGCTACCTGGCATGCTAGCGGACGCGGGCACCGTGCCTAGCAACTGACCCAGTCCGAACCTCGACGACTTGCGTTTGAGGATCGGCGCCGAGTACTGGCGGCTGTACACCTTCTCTTTCTCTGCTGACAACACCATTATCGGCTCACAATCCCGCAAAATACAACCACTAGGAGACCACCAGAGATCAGAGGAAGGAAGGAGCAACAAAGGCTACGGTACTTGAAAAAAATTGAACTTTTGGGTTTCCTTCAAACAAGCGGCAAATAAAAAGTAACAATAAGAATAAAAAAAATTTTTTTTTTTATTCTGAAACTCTTACCTTGAAAAAATGGTTGAGAGTTTAAAAATGAGTTTGAAAAAAAAGAAAGAAGCAAAATTATTTGGAAAAGAAGCGGTAAAAAAGTCATTCAAATTTTTTCTTCAAAAATTCAAGTTAACAAGACTTGATAAAACAGGGTGTTCATAAAATAACTTCTTATATTTGAATATTTCGATTAAAAAACAGTTTAAATGAAATTTCATAAGAGTGGTTCAACAGTCAAGAGAAAATTTATTTTAATTAATAATGAAAGTGCGGAATAAAAATGAGAAGCAATGTATTTATTTATATGGCGACATTTGGAAAAAATTTACACAAGTTCCAATTGATGCTAAAACGTCGATATCATTTTAATAAACCGCTTAAATAAATGCTTGACCGGGTAAGTTTGCTACTAACAAGCTTCAATTTTCTAAAGCTCTCAATCGATTGTTAGAAAATAATAGTTTGGGATGGGAACCGAACCACAACTGTTAGTAACAGAATCTAATAATGCTTTACCACTGGGTCATGTGTTAAGGGCGAATTTCCACTTTGTTCCACTAGATTTTGTTATTAATTATTTATTAAAAATATATAAATACTGTACAACGTTTCGACTGCTTATTCTGCAGTGGTTTTCAAGTACTGTAGACTTGCTCCGACTCAAGTGAACTAACGGTCCCTTAGAGATTAGTTCACTTGATTGCTCAGGCTCAAGTGAACTAACGGTCCTTTGGAGGTTAGTTCCCTTGAGTCGGAACAAGTGCACAGTACTTGAAAACGACTGCAGAATGAGCAGTCGAAACGTTGTACCGTATTTATATTTTTAATAAATAATTAATACAAAATGTGGTTTATAATTAAAAACTTCCATAATAATAATAATAATAAAAACCTCAAAAGCCTTAATAAACACAAGTGATTATTATTATTGGTAATGAATCCTTATTAAAACTTTATTCGATTTATATTTTTTTAAATAAATATATATTTCGGGTTGTTAGCCCATCTTCAGTGTATAATAATATTTTTGTTATTATTTCGAATTTCCCGTGAAACGCTACATACATAACGTCATTTAAAAATATGTTTCACTTAAAACCAACAACGCAATCCTTGAATAAAATTAGTGCTCTTTTCGGTAAATATTGAATATGCTATGTTGAACCCTTCTCTTTAAAAAAAAGAATAATTTTTCCTTTTATAGATAAAAGCTATAATTTCTTTAAAAATAGAGATTTTATGAACATCCTGTAATTATTATAAATTTAAAAAAAATGTGAAATGATCTTTCAAAAACAATTTCCAAGTGATTCTTAAAAATAAGAAATTATGCATATTAATAAAGTGATGGTGAAGAAATTTTTAAATTTATTTTTATTTATGTTGAAATGATTAGAAATTTAATATAAAATCATGCTACTTTTACTTTTCCATTGAATTTTAGGATAATTTTTAATTGAAAAAAAAAAATAAAATAATTTTAGTTGTCTAACTTGTAAATATTTTATCAGATATGCTAAAGATGAGCAAGAGAAATTTTTTTGTCTAGAGAAACCCAAAAAAACTACATGAAAGTGAATATGATTAAACAACTATGCTACGTTATTATCTAAATTACAATATAAAGAGAAGATGAGGAATACCCAAAAAATATACAAAAGCCAAATTGCTGACACATTTTAGGAAAGACCCAAATGATGAGAAATGAATCAAAGCCGAGCTATTTCAAAGATTATAGAACATGAATACCTTGTTTGGACTCTTGTCGGGGGGCCATAGTGGCTGGGGCAGACATGGTTCTTTTATAAGGCCATTTAGGACCGAAACTTGCGCTTAGAGTTTTTACCCCACTCGATGTGCTGCCGTCGCTCTGCTGAGATTGAGAAATTGCTTCGTGTGCCCGATGTAATTTTCTAACAAATGTCTCACTGTTCATGTCGGTGTTTCTTAAGTCTGAAAATTTTAAATTATCAAATTGACTTACATTAATTTAAAAAAAAACAGCTTAATAATAATATTTACCTCTTAAGTATGTAATATCTCCCGATTTCTCAAGGCTAATTTGTGCTTCAAGGAAAAGTGTATCAAAACGATTTAAAAAAAAATCCCATGTGAGAATTTTACGATCACTTAAGCAATTGTGTAGCTGATAGAGTGATTGGAGTACCATTGGTCTGTCGACGATCACGGAATCGAATTGGGTCTCAAGACAAAGGATCAGTGACTGAAAAATAAAGAAATATCTCTGATAACACTAATCGACAAAATTTTTTTTTTTTTCTTTCACAAGAATAAAGATATGAGATTCTAGAAGTATTTTTCATGGTGATTTCAAATATCATTTCAGTTTAAGCCCCATCAGGCACACTTTTAGAGAAAATAAATTTTAATACATAATGTGCTCTAAACGGGCTCTTATTTTGCATTTTTAAGATTTTTTTAAGGCAAAACCTCTTAGAAATATGCAGATAGTTATAATACATATAATTTTCAGTTTCAGCTCAATCGGAGGTCATTTAGGCGTGCCGCAAACGACTTTAAGTTTAGAAAAATCGACATTTTTCGGGTTTTTTTTTCCGCCTTGGACACCCCTAATGCAATTTTACCATCAAAAAGCATTTTTACGATATTCTATAGTTCTTTGGCTTTCCAAAAATCATTCATTCTTGAAAATCTGTTGATTATTAACGAAATTATTAACAAAATAATTAAAAAATAAATAAGTTTAGAGATTGCGGTGTAGGTTTTAGGTGAAACATTTTATACTGAGGTTGTGTTTATATGTGGGGTTTCACTGGGTTATGTGACCCCACATATAAACACAACCTCAAATTAAAAAATATATGGACCGTTTATTTTGAAAGTGGTGTAAGTTCATTTTTTTTAAATGAGAGATCACATAATTTATGCTTAAAATGATGTAAATTTTCTATGTATGACTAGCTAATGGTAAATTTCTTAAAAAATTCCCATGTTTTGTACAATTGAAAATTGGTCCGTAAATAGATTTTTTAATAAACAGATATGTTTACCTTTCATTTTCTCGAAACAATAGAAAATGGACTTACACCACTTTCAAAATAAATGGTCCATATACTGGTATAATAGCTCTCAAGGGTATTCCTATGAGAAAAGCTCCTAAAATAGTGTACTTTGGCTGCCTATCTTTTATATATATTTTTTTTTTCATTATTTTGTATGTATTATGCTATCTGCATATTTCTAAGTAATTATTAATTAATAAATTACCCTGATAGCCGTATCATGAATTGTTCCCAAATAGAGAGTTGCTCGTTGTGCAACTAATACATCAGAATCATCCATCGAAGAGATCAAATAACAAAAAGCATTTGCAAGAGCGCCCTGGAGATCATAAGCTGTGCGAAGAGGAGTTGAATCCATAAATCGGGCAATCATAGTAACTCTTTCCACTTAAAAATAAAAATAAAATTATCTATTAGATCAAGTTTTTACAAAATAAATGAAAATAGAGTAAAATACCTGCGATAAATCTTACTCGCCAATCATGACTATGGAATTCATCTTGGATGACCCTCCAAAAAACGTCTGTTCCGCATGGGAGAGTTATGCAATGGAGTAAAACAGGAACGGAGACGGCACTCATATGAGAATGTTCGGCATTGCACAATTCCCAAAGACTTTAAAAACAAAAAGAGAAATGTGGTCGAAATTGTAAAATTATTATAAGGCCTTTTTTTGAATTACAAACAATATTTTTTTAAGGTTATATTTATCACGAATGTGTTTATTAAAGTTTTTATGGGTTATATTATTATTATTATTATGGGAGTTTTTATTGTATTATTGATTGTATTATATTATTGGAATAATTTATATTTAACAATATTTTGAACCATCTATGTTAAAAAATCAAATTCTAAAAACTTATTGTAATATCATGCTTTTTATGTTAACACTTGCTTTGATGATTGTGTCTAACTTCATGGAAACGAGTGTAGATGGCGCTGAAGTTTGTTTCTAACTTCATAGGAGTGTAGATAGCGTTGACGTCGTTGTATATAAAATGACGTAACGGTCCCTTAGAGGATAGTTCACTTGAGTCAGAGCAAGTGCACAGTTATTGAAAATGACTGCAGAATAAGCAGTCGAAACGTTGTATAGTATTTATATTTTTAATAAATAATTAATCCAAAAATATGGTCTATATTTAAAAATTCCCATAATATTTTTTTAAAGTCTATTAGGTCATCAGATTTCATTTATTTAATTTGGTAGCCAATGTAATGTAATAATTTTCTACCTATAGGGACGGAAAGCAAACCACTGAGCCTGTGAAGTGAGATCTTTACTTTGCTAAAAGGAATAGGGACGATCAAAACGCTTATACTATGTTTAATAAAATTCTCTTAATAAATAAAATATGGATCGAATCTAAATGGCCTCGGATGCCTCTAAGGACAGGTTGTTTCGACTCGCGTGCTAGGGGTCAGGGGTTCACTTCCCGTCTCAAGGGAGGATGATCTAAATCTAAATGGATAGCATTAATTTAGAAAAATAGAGACCGAGTCTAAATAGCCTCAGATGCAGAGACAGATTTTAAATAAATAAATGAAATTATAAAATCTCACTTTTTAATTAATAAGTTTTCTTGACACCAAATAACGAATCCTCGATGATCTTTAGCTGCTTTAGTAAGAGCATCGCCGTGTAGAGTTAAGGCATGAAGACAACGCAAAGAGTGATATATTATGTCTGGTTGATCGATGTTTGGAAGTTCCTAAACAAATTTCATTCAAGAATATTAAAACAAAAAAAAAAACAAAAATTAAATTAAAAAAATAATTATAAATTCTAAACTCTTATTAAATGATCTTAATCATTTACTATTAGAGCAAAATGAACCTCTCTATGTCTATCCATTCTTCAGAGAAAATTTGATTGATATATATAACCACTAGGTCCCAGGGGGGGGCGAGGGGCCGGGCCCCCCCCCATTGGACAACAAAAATTAAAAGTTTTATTTAATATTTTAAAACTAAACAAAAAAATTATAAATTTTTCACATCTCAGGATAGCTAAAACGCAAATTTCAATGCCTAATTTTCAAAAAATTTTCCATACCCCCTAGGGTGTTAGCCTTGTATTCCAAGGGTAGCGGGTTCGGATCCCAGACAGTTTTTAATGAATATTATGATATTATTTGGCTTTAATTTGATTACATCGCCTATATGGCGACATACGAGTGCAAAGGTTTAATTTTTAAAGGTCGCTCAAAATTTATTTTTATTTGATTCATATTAAATATTTAATAAATTTTTTCTTTTAATTAGTAAGATAATCGACAAAAATACACCACGAGATGAACAAAAAAACAGAATACTGAAAGTATAATTATTGGGATTAGATAGATGTAGACAGCCAGCAAGAGATAAAAAACTTTATTTAATTATCGTCGACGTTTCGGAATCACAACATCTCATCCTCAGGACGATAAACTGTTAATGTTTCTTAGATAGATGATTTTGGTTCATACAAAAATAAATGATAAAATTTGCATATACCATTAGAAGTATATGAGAATTGCGTAGGGGATGGGTGTATTTTTATTTTGTGGCAAATGGGCAAACGACAGCACTGGAAGATTAAAAGACTGAAAATATAATTTTTTAATAATTGTGATTTGCAAATTAAGGTACGATTTATTATATTTTCTCAAATATCTTACTAATTAAAAGAAAATAAGAATTTATTAAATCTTTAATATGAATATTTAAAGGTCGTTGAAAACATCGAAAGAAATGAGACAAACTAAAAAAATTTGAGGGACCTTTAAAAATTAAATTTTAAGTTGAAAATTTGAGAAACTTATTTTTTTTTTTAGACAATAAAATTCGACCATAACGAGAAAAAAATTTAAAAAAGAAAAAAAATCGATTTTTGACGAATTTGGAAATTTTTTAAAATTTTGATCGACTCTTAAAAAATTTTTTGAGCTCATCTTTGGAGAGGTCTCTTAAAACATGATATACTAAAATATTGTCTTACGAGATTGAAAAAAAATTAGTCGGTTTTTGCCCATCCTATTCTTCACCTTCCCTACATCATAAATTTTAGGCCATTGGCCCCAATCCAGGTGAAATAAATATATAGAATAGGTCTAAATAGCCTTCGCTGCCGAAAAGAGCTTAAATGAATAACAAAAAAAAAAAAAATTTGGGCCCCCCCCTTGACAAAATCTGGGACCGCCACGTATATAACTCAAATCAAAATTAATAATACTGAATAAAATTAAAAAAAAAAACCGAAACTTAAGATATCAAAATATCTAATGAATTATTGAAAGAAAAAAGGTTTTTTGTTGATATTGATTGAACAGTTAAAAAGTATGAAAATTTTTATAGTATTTAAATCAGAGTTTAAATTTAAATATTTATTATCATTTATTTCAGTACTAAAAAAAATAAATATGACACCTTCAAAAGCTGGTGAATAAATTGAAGTTGTTGGGGCAGCTCTTCTAGCGTGAAACGGAACTTGCCAACGCTTGTATGCCAGAAATCGACATCGTCATCTTCATCGCCATCCTCGACAGGGGCATCATCTTCGCCCACCAGAGTAGCTCTGGCCACTTGGACTTTGGCAGTAGCTGAGAACACGTAAACTTACAAGGAGATAGAATGCCCTAAACAACTCAAAACTACTATTAAAAAAGCCAAAGAAATTAGATAGAGAAATTCTACAAGAAAGCATTCCAAAATATCCAAAGAAATAGCTGATTGCAAATTTTATGCAAGTTAAGCTACTTAAGGGAAAAGAAAAGAATAGAAAGCTATACAAACTTTTAGCCTGCAAATTGTAAAATCAGCTATTACTAAAAATTTGATTGTAATTTTTTTTTTTTCAATTGTTAAATTTCCTGTTAAGCTTTAAGAATCAAATTTTATATAAAAATAAGAGATAGAATAGAAGAACACTTAAGGAGAGAAGAAAATTATTAATGGAGGATATTAGAACAAAGTATACTCGTGGAAGGCGAAGAGCTTTAAGGGGAAGCTAAAACAAAGCATATAAAGAATTATTTATATAAAGGAATTAGTATTAATTTTTTTTAGTAAGGTTATTAGTCGTTATGAGTGAGAGAGCACAATCTAAAAAAATTAATTTTAAAACAAATCGTTTTCAATTGAACCTTGTAATGCAGAAATTTCTAATATCCACCATATATAAAAGTGTAGAAAGAAGTAGGTATATACTGTATTTACTTATATTAAAAGAAAAATAAATAATAGCAATCTAAAAAAGAAAGAAATCATAAGACTAATTTCTAATAGAAATACATAACATATTTTTCAAAATATTGTGGAATTTTTTTTGAGTATAGGCCTATTGGAGGTTGAAAATTAAAATAATTGTCAAATTCTAAATTTATTTTTAAGGGGCTTCGTGAAGCAAAGCTGTTCGCATGTTTTTGCCGATAAGATAGGGGTGTTAAAAAGTTATCTAAAAGTCGAAAATTTGTCAACAGATGGCAGGATGGTATGGATATATTTAATCTCATGTATTTGTTTGATTTTCGTTGATCTTTTAATAATGATTAGTTTATAAATATTATTATATATCATTTATAACAGCATAAAAATATTTAAATATAGGCTTATAAGTGATCTGATAATGCCGGCTGTTAGACTAGCCTGCCATCTTTTGAAAGAGTGGTGAACTATTTGGCCGTTAATTTTTTAAATAAATACGAAATTTATTTTTGACTTGATCACTACTTTATTTAATTATTATTATAGGTTGGATATTAATGATTTTTTATTTTAGATTAAAAAAAAAATTACAATTTTCATAATAGAACGCTTTTGGCATTTGCTATTTTAATTAATCGTAATTAAAAAAAAAACAAACTATTATGTAAAATGCTAACGAATTTAAATCATTTTAAAAAAACCGCATAAAAAAATACTTTAAAATGCCTCAGAAGTTTTGGACTAAAGATTCAATGAGCCATCCTGAAGCGTCTACTTGAAGAAATAACTTTGTCCTAGTAATTTTCAAGGGAAATTTACAAAAGAGAGAAAATAAAAACTAGAATAATATATACATATGTATACATTATTTTTTTTCAATCGCTCTCAAAAGAATTTAGAACACAGGATATTTGATGAAAGTCTATCCCATGACAACCCAACTTAGTTCTGGATAAGTAGAGGGCTAGTGTTTGTAATTTCTGCGTTATTTGAACAAGAGCTCTCTACCTGGCCAGAACTAAGTTAGGATGTCACAAAAATTGGCGCCGGGAAAGGCATTCATCAAAAATCCCTAATTTCAGATTGTTTTGAGAGAAATGATTTTAATAAAAATTTGTGGATGTAAGCATCAAATATTGAGTTTATAAAAATTTTGTTGTATGGTTAAGAAGACCCTTGACTCCCCCTAATTTAAAATATCCGAATGAGAATTTTTTTCATCCATTACAACAAAAGTTTATTGTTGAAACAAACTTGAAACTTGTTTTGTGGAACAAATTCTTATGTAAAAGCATTTCCGTTTAGTTTTATTTTTTTGAGCTAATTCAAATAAAATATGTTTTGAGAATGGAAAGATTCAGTAATGAGAATAAGAAACACCCTTCATATAAGTTACGCGTCAGAGAGCTGGACTAGAAGTAATTTAGTTAATAAGAAGCAAATTATTAAGAATTTTTTTGTTGAAAACCGTTTAATATTTTAAAATTTTGAATGTCTTCTTAACCATTCAGTGCAAACATCCAAGAGTTTGTAAAAAATATGTTATGTATTTTGGAGGGGGGGGGGTAAAAAGAAAGGGGTGTGAGAGAGACAGAAAATATGTGATATTGCATAGAGAGAAGAGATAGATGGCTGTAGAATGAATGGACAGTCCACACCCACCCACATCAGCGTCGGTCAAATGGACGGGTGTCGCGACGGCGGCGACTACCCGTTCCGCCGGCAGGATAGGCGCCAGGTCTAGCTGCTCGGTCACCGTCTCCACGGTCGCCGTCATGATCTGACGACACAACCAGGAGACGGCGACGTCAGACCGCGGGGGCGGCAACGCAAGCCCGAGGCCACCGCCCCCGAGGCCCCCGCCGCCGCCCGCCGGCCCGTTGATGAACGCGCCGAACGCGCTGCCCGGAAGGCCGCAGCCGCCGCCGCCGCCACTCCCGACGCCGAACGCCTCCAAAGTGCACAACGTCAGCGGACAGTCAGGGGGTCGCCGATCACCTCAAGGAGGTCGGGAGGGACATAATAGGGACGATGGAGCCCTGCCGTGGCGCTTGGGGGGACCACAACAGCCACACTCACGCTCACGATCACTCAGAAATACATCTATTATCTCACTTCAATGCACTCGAATCAAGGGCTCATCCACTATTTCAATGGATAAGAATAAAGTCTAAAGCATAAATAATATTTATTTTATTAAATTTTATATATAGACTTTAAGGAGGTTTTACGAAATACCACAGCAGGAATTAACGCTCTACTTGAAAATGAAACTTTCGACTCAGGAATATATTACTAATAATAATGGCTAAAAACATATCCTGTTGTGGTTGAAATGACTCCACTAACTCTGCTTAAATAAATACCCAATGATTTCTTTCTTTTGGGCCTCTAAGGCCATTTAGAGATTACAATGAATTTTATCGATGGCTTGCGGCAGGGATTCAACAATTTCGTTTTTCAGAGGTGTATTCTAACTATTAATAGACCCTACTATTAACTATTAACAGACCCTAAATATTTGTCGACACAACCCTTACCATCGGTAATTGAAAGTTGTGTGTTGTGCGACAATCACACCATTTTTTTTTTATCTAAACCCACCCTCCTGATAAAAAATTTTTCATTCATTTTATTAAAATGATTGTTTTCATATTAAAACATTTTTTTTTAAATTTAAATACTGTATTAAAATTGAATTGATAGTCAAACAACATAAAATCATACAATAGTTCCGGGTTGATTGTGTTTTTATAAAATTGGAAAAACTAAAAAAGTACATCAGTGAAGTACTAGTTTCTCAAAAACGAGATTAAACGTAATTTGTTTAGTTAATCGCAAATAATAAATATTTTAATTTTAAAAGAAATTGTGAAATTTCGAGAAAATTGGAAAAAACTCGAAAAGTACATCTGTAAAGTACTAGTACTCGAGGTTTCCCAAAGAGACCTAGCGTAATTTGTTTTCTATACCGGAAAAAGGATAAATTTAAAATTTGAATGAAATCATTAAAGCGAATTTCGAGAAAAGTGGAAAAAACTAAAAAAGTACATCAGTAAAGTACTAATACCCGAACTTTTCCAAACACGAGACCTAGCGCAATTTCATATTTGTGCCAGAAATAGTATATATTTAAAATTTGAAAAAAAAAAAAAATCGTTAGAGCCGTTTTCGAGAACTGATGTGCTGACAAACAAACATACATTGATCATTTAATAGTATAAGATAAGAATAGGTAAATAATTTTTAAATATGATTCTAGGGTTTCTGATAAAAGTGAGATAATTAAGGTCTTTCTGAGTTTGAAAAATTAAAATTAAAAAATGAAAAAAAGATTAATTTAGAGAAAAATTTGCTGAAAAATATTTAATTGAATCTGAATTGCCAAGAGAAGTTTATTTTATAAAAAATAATTTTTAAGAATTATTTGTTTTATTGTAGTTTAATAATGAGGGCAATAAAAATTCAATTAAAATATATTTGGATATATAAATATTGAATAGAAATAGAGATAAAAAGAAAGAACACATGTATAGAAAAGGAAACACGCCACAGCAGGCCCGGATCGGTGAACATTGAAACACTGCAACATTGACTTAATGAATTATGTTCTTCACACAAGAATCAATAGAATAAGAATAATGAATGATTTTAAAAAATTGTGTTTTCAGATAGTGTTAAGAAGTAAATATAGTGAGAGGCTTAGAAAGTAAAGACATGAGAAGAATAGAAAATTTCACAAATCTGCAAACGCCTCTTTGTTAAATATACAATGTAATTATAGTGAATGAAATGGTGAATTAGAGCCAAGCATAAGCGAGAAGCGAGGGTCTATCAAGCAGGAAATGTTCAAGTCACCGCATCAAAGACAATTAATTTCAAAAATAGGAATAAAAAGAAAGTTTATTCTAATGAAATGAGGAATATCAATACAACATGCAACATGCATGTACTAATAGTAGAAAGAGAGAAAAATTATCTAGTAAGACTAAAAAAAAATAAGAAATCTATTCTCAAATCCTTCATGATGTCGTATAATTATGAATTAGGCTACAAGCTTTTATTAAAATTTATCCCCTTTCTGTTAAGAGACCACTTAAAAAAGTTTCCTCACTAAGAGGCGACAATAAATAAGATTTAAGGGGAATCAGAAGGGCCAAATAGTTCAGCACTCTTGCAAAAGATGGCAGGCTTGTCTAACAGCCGGTATTATCAGATCACATATATGTATTTTTATGCTTTTACAAATGATATCTAATATATAATAATATTTATAAACTATTCATTATTAAAAGATAAACGAAAATCAAATACATGAGATTAAATATAGCCCTAATATCCTGCTATCTGTTGGCAAATTTTTGTAATATTGCAATAGTTGGGCTTTTTGGCTAACTTTTTTAATCTTATCAGCAAAAACATGTGAACAGCTTTGCCTCCCAAAGCGTCTTAATTCAAAATTCAAATTTTGCTGATAGCTAGAGGGGAGCAGTATCAAAAATACATATAATTGTTTCTATGCTTTTTTTTTATTTATACAAAAGTTTATTAATAAAATATTTTATATTTGGAAAAAGTATTTTCAAAATACTATTTATATATCAAAATTACTTTTTATATGTATTTAACTCAACGCTGCTTAAAAAAAAAAAAAAAAAAATATTTTAAAAAAAAAAATTTTTTTTTTTTTTTCAGCCCATCTCTATTTATATTAAACCTTAAAACATTAATTTTAAAACAAAATTAGAAATCATTTAGGATTTTTGAGAAAAAATGGAACAAGATTAAAAGATAAAGCAAGAAATGAAAGTAAAAGAAAGAATTCATGCTCTTATTTAAATACAAGGACCAGTAACAAATAGTTTTGTGAGTGAGTTTTGAGATCTCTTTCGCACTGGTGCTTGAGGTGAATGAAGACATTCCTAAGCGGGTCAGGCAGGGTAAGGAGGGCGTCGGGCTTGGGCGGCGGGCGTCTAGGCTACGGCTAGGCCCTTCTAAACGGCCCCTAATTATAGGCGCTATTTGAAATTTAAGGGCTGGCGCGGCGGGCGGGCGTTCGGGGGCGAAGTCCCTTGGGGTCCATTGGGAGCCCCATCGGGACCCGGGACGACGAACTCCTCTGTCAAAGTTATCGCGGCCAGCGAACCTACATGTGGCATGTTGGCGAGCACAGAGCCCACGCCGTGTATGTCCTGAATCGGCATGTTGATCACCACGTCCGGTTTCGAATCGCTCGACGATTTCTTCGTTTCACATTCGGCACCGGGACTACGTCGACTGTCGTCGTTGTTCTCGTCCAAATGTAACTGGAAATAATTAGATAAATCGAAAAAATTCACCCCTTATATACTCTGGTATGCTAAACCTAAAAAATTTCAAGAGCTGTTTTATCAAGGGTGTATAAAGAAAAAATTATAATCTCTAAAAATTATTCCTTTGAAAGAAAAGATTCAACAAAATATCAAGAATATTATACTATTCTGAAAAATGATTAAATATTTGAAGCTCTGTTGAGAACTTGGGAATGGATATTTTGAAAATAAATTCATATTTTTTTCTGACTAATTTGTTATAAATATTTACCGCTACTTATTCCTAATACAGAGAAAAACGAGTTAATGAAAAAAGGTTATCAAGTAGAAAAAAGAGACGAGAGGGCCAAAAATATTGGAAGATTAGCTCAACAATAAATATCTAAGCAGTCTCCAAAAAAAAAAAAGTTTGAATTTGAAAAGGATAACCGGCTATATGGGTAGATACGATTAAAAGAAAAAAAAATTGGGGCCGGCTTTAATAAATATTCTTATTTAATGAAAAAATCCCTCAAACCCATGATTTGAACGCGGATCTTCTTTGTGGAAGCCGACTCCACTAGCGAGCCCCTACTTGCTTTTGTTGTTGTGTCTAACTTCATGGGAATGGCTGTAGATGACGCTGAAGTTTGTGTCTAATTTCATAGAAATGAATGTAGATGGCGCTGACGTCGATGTATATAAAATTCAAGTAACGGTCCCTTAGAGATTAGTTCACTTCAGTCGGAGCAAGTGTACTGTACTTGAAAACGACTGCAGCAGAAACATTGTACAGTATTTATATTTTTAATAAATAATTAATACAAAATGTGGTCTATAATTAAAAACTCCCAATAATAATAATAATAATAATACAAAGCACAAAAGCTTTAATAAACACAATTTCACTCTTCTTTACCACCCAGAATCCAGCAATTCATACAACAGAACTTTAAATATTAATGTCAACGACTTGCATTATTGACAAATCCAAATTTATTTAAAATAATTAATGATTCAATTTCAAGTTAAAAAATATATAAAAGAATGACTAAGAGTTCCGTAACAAAAGAATAATCAGTAGAGATTTTGATATAATTGAGACCACACCCCTCTTTTTCGCCATCCTAGAGAAATATTAAACATTCATTCAAATAAAACAATACTCATATAATCAGCTTTCTTTGGATAAGATAAAACAATCTATTATTTCAATTCATAACCAAAAGATTCAAATTGTTATTGAATTATACTAAATGTTTTTTTTTTCAGGCACTAAATCAAGCAAAGAAATTTTCATTTGCAACGCTGGCCAAAATACATCAAATCATTATTCAAAATTTGCATCCAAATAAAATGCTCATTCAAAAAAATATGATGAAAGATATTTTCATTTTCAGAATTTATTTTCTAAAAATATTTTAATATCAATTTGTTATAACCACCTAAAAGCAGAAGAGATAAGAAAAAAATGAGCTAATGAAAAAATAAAGCCAATAAAATATTAATTAGAATCATCCTTAAAATATCGAGCAAAAAATTCAATTTTAAATGAATTTGGAGAAAGACTTCTATACTTGCCACAATTATAAGAATTTTTACCTTTTTAAAGATATCCAATTTAAAGAAGATAAAAATATTAGTGAAGATAGTTGAGAAAAGATGAAGAGAGATGAAAGATTAAAGAATTTGATGATGCGATATGAAGAAATGACATAAATTTCATGATAACCTTTCACACGACTTACATCTGGTGGCCGGACTGGATGCTCCGGGCAGAGATAGAGAACTAGTTCGAGGGCGAGCTGATACCACATGATTCCAGCTTCACAGTAGGCACATTCGTCATCTTCGCAGGCATGCTGACCTGTCCATGCTGACGAAACTTGAATTTGGCTTTGCAATAATTTAAATACATCCTGGGCCAAAGATGTATGAATGCCTGTGTGACGTTCTTTATTTTGAAGTTCCATCTATAAAATAAAAATTCATATAATTAAGAAAAATAGTTAATATTTATTTAGAAATAAGTTAAAATAATTTACTCTTGTACTTCATAGAAAAGATAGGAGAAATGGTAACAAAATATAAATAAATTCAAATATACCCTACTGTCGGAAACTAAATATATCTCGACACAAAAAAATCTGGTGTGACAAGCACAGAACACAACTTTTATTTATTCCGAAGGTAAGAGAAAGTTGTGTGCTGTGCGACCATCACACCAGATTTTTTGTATTATATACAATGTTTTGACTATTGATTTCGAATTTATTTAAAAATTAATGGCCAAATTGTTCAGCACTCTTGCAAAAGATGGCAAGCTAGTCTAACAGCCGGCATTATCAGATCACTTAGAGGCCTATAATTATATATTTTTATGTTGTTATAAATGATATATAATATTTATAAACTATTCATTATTAAAAGATCATCGAAAATCAAATACATGAGATTAAATATAGCCCTAACATCCTGCCATCTGTTGGCAAATATTCGTAATAGTTGGGCTTTTTGGCTAAATTTTTAAGACCCCTAATGCCATCTTATTGGCAAAAACATGCGAACAGCTTGCCTCCTGTAATTAAATAAATCTGGATGGAGTCTTCTTTAAATTCACCTGCTTGAAAAGGACGTCCAACATGAGTACGCAGCAAGAAAGACTTAGTTCAGCGTCGCTCTCGAATTCGAGACTCCTCGACTCTGGGGCATCATCTTCGGATAAAACGGACGTATTCCCGGAGTCGTCCTCAACGACGGGCGCTGTGGACAACCACAGTGTTAATGTCGCCTGCCACACGGTCCCCGACGAGGCTGAAGCAAACGCCAGGGTTTCTAATTAAAGCTAAAGATTAAAATATTGCGAAAGCCAACATGTTCAGCAGAGTGTTTGCATGGCTTTGTGGATAATTTTGAGGATGTGCAACTTTTTGTAAAAGTCCTTATTCGGTGGAGGAGAGGAAAAGGAAGGAGTAGCACTAAAAATAAAACAAGCCAAGAGGTGGATAAAAATAAAGCCCATTTTAAGCACGCCTTGTTTTGCACAACCCATATATTGAAGAACTATCACGTACTTATAGGACTTTTCTTCTCCTCAGTCTTGGTCGTAGATTTTGTTGTTTTTTCCAAAGGTTTTTCGGTTTCTTCTTTAGAGCCTCGCATCATTTTAACGCCATCAGCAAACATTGAAAACATCAATGGTAATGGAATGACAATTTCCAGGACAGTCAGGCTCTGTAAGGGAGAAGGTAAAATTTTGATTTTTGACAATGATGATTTATGATGGAGGGAGAATGATGGTTTGTTACCTGAAGCCAATTAAGTGCCTGTTCTTGGACTTTTGCTGATGTTTTGGTAAAACGAATAGATACAAAATGGTATAATTTCTTGGCATCAAAGCCCAAGGGACTCATGTCAGGATCAAGAATTTTACTGTCGAATGAATTAAAAAAAAAAAATTAGTAGAGAGGAAAGAAAGAGGGAAATTGGGAATATTTAGATGCGAGAAATTTATAAAATATTAGAAAAAGAATAAATAAATTCAATAATGAAATACTCACTTGTTAAAAAATTTTTTTTAATAAAATAAAAAATGTTATGAAAATGTTTTATTAAGAATATATTGTGATATACCTTAATAAAATTTTGAGCTCATGGAGTTCCCGGTGTGGTACATCATTGACAATTGCCTCCATCCAATGCGGCATAACATGATTCCAGATTTCGGAGGTGACAATTTCATATGGCACCAAGCAGAGTAGTCGATGCAAGCCATGCTTGAGATGCCAAACCCGAGACACAAGATGATCCCAGTGACCACCAACCCTTGCGTATTCGGGTGGGTGGGGAACCAAGCAAGAGACGAATACATCGAAATGAGTACGACATACCTCCGTTAGCCAGTCACAAACGAAGTCCAATTTCAATCTCTCGATCGTGCTCTCTTGAGTTTCTAGATGTTAAATTAAAATCAAAATATTCTCATTAAAGAAGCTTAATAGAATAAGTGATTTGTTTTTTTGTAAACTCCTTTGTAAACTTCCTTTTTTTTATTAAAACTGCTTTAGTTAATAAACCTTGTATCCGTAAATTGTTGTTGCTTTATTTATTAGATAAAATGACAACTAAAAGCACTGTTCTGTTTTTAAACAGCTTTTAGCGATCGATTGTGTCAAAACTCTAATTTTGGAACCTACCCCCCTTTGGAACTTACACGCTTCAATTATTTTGTTACAAATGTAAAAAATTATGAGGGTAAATGGAACTTTACAGCTCTGACCAATTGGCGAATAAAAAATTATTCTATTCTATTCTAATGCATTTTCCATTTGTAGAGTTTAGAGGCTGAATAATATTGTATTATGGGTTTTTGATAGGCAAAAGAAAAATATTATTACTATTATTGAATATTATATTATTAAAAGAAATAGAAAATATAGGCCTAATTTCAAGTAAAAAATATATTACAAATTGGATAGGTGGGAAGAAGAAAATTAAGTTTTTTATTTTATTCCATTATGTTGCGTTTCGGCCCGGCGGGAATAAAAATAATGAAAATAACATGAATTTTTTCTTTTTCACCTATCTTGATTGAACACCAGTATAAGCCCTACGTATCTATTACAAATTCAGTTTAGTTTGAATCTTCGCCTTAATGTTCAGGGAAATAAGAAATTATTCAGCTCTCTCTCTATTTATTTAGTAACATGATGATTAGTTAATGAAATAAACTAAAAAGTCTGAAAGTAATTTGTTCCAACAGTAAAAATATGTTATTCTCAAGCAAAAATACATCATTTGCTTATTAATAGCTAGGAATTCGTTCCTTCTGCGAAAAATTAAACAAAAAGGGATGAAATTATTTTAATAAAGAAAAAAGATATGGTTTAGAGAGTTATTTTCTAGCAAAACTAAATGATCACCTAACAATAAAATCCTTAAATGTGGACAAAAAATCTTTCTATAATAAGAAAATGCCAACTTAAAACATCTTAATAATACTGAATTTTAAATAAAATAAAAAAAGAGTGAATTTTTACCTTCAAAACAAGAAGTGACATCAAACCAATGGAAAAGCATAGCAAGAAGTCGTCCTAAAATTTCTGAAGGTGTGTTATTATTTGGTGTGCAGAGCCCGACTAGAAGCCAGACCCCATAGCGACCAAGAAGTTGCCTTTCCTCAGGGGTCATAGGATCAGTTACCTCAGGGGCGTTGAGCAATGTTACTTTAATACTTGAATCGGGTGTTGCATCTTTCGAGTTTTCAGATGAGAGGGGTTTTGCTTCTTTTAATAAACTTAAACAAAACGAAAATCGATTCAATTTTTATTGCTCGTCCTTAGAACCTAAGATTTCATTTTAAGACTACCTCATAATTGCCTCGACAAGATAGGCTTGCATTTCTGGACTCATATCCCAAAGTTGTGGCAAACTTCGATGAAAGATATGATCTCCGCCTCGACGATTGTTATGTCGGATATTATGACATTGTTGGCATAAACGAATTGGACGATTGCTATTATAACTAGCACATTCAGTTGAGAAACAAATTGTCATTGCGTATTTATCGGAAGCTCTACAATTCTAAAAGCAAAAGAAAATAATCCTTTTTATTATACTTATTACCAGGTGTGCCGGTAAATAAAGATCAAGTTTTTTGGTAGCATTCGTTAGTTACTTCAAACTTTTTTCACATCAATTTTTTACTGTGACAGTATCTTTCAAAACTTGTCTAATTTACAATTATTATTTTGTCTGGATAGAAAATAAAATAAAAACATGATATTTGTAGAAGAGTAATTTCTGGTGAAAAAGGTTTCTTTGGTTAATGGAAAAAATTAAAATTTGTTTTACCTTTTATTTTATAGGATTAAATTATATGAAGTCTTGAATAATGCTTTTTTGATATATAAATTAATCTTAGATTAATTATAGAATTATAAAAGATAAAAAATTAATATTTTGTAGTTTTATATAAAAATAACGGATAAAACTATAAAACGAATCTATGGCGGATGTATAAAACTCGGATGCGCATGCGCGAACCCGACGAGAAAGGAATTGTTTTTTCAACGAGTTGGTTTTTGGGCGGGATCACTGGGCGGGATAAAACTTGACAACTATACTTAAAATATTTTAACAATCGTTTTGGATTCTTGTTGAAGAGAAAAGACAAAGATTAGAGCTGATAAAATTGATTCAAAGAAAGAATTAACTAAAAAGTCACTAAACTTCAGACGAAAGTTTAAAAAAATATGATACAAAAAAAACAGGTTTTTAATAATATTTAATAAATTATAAAGGTATAAATTTTATAAAAAAAAATTCTCTTTCTTTCTTAAATAATTTGAAAAGATCCGAATTAAAATTTTTTTTGTTTTGTTAAATTGTCACCCTGGGCGGAGGAGATGCAAAGAAAGATAATATCGCGCATTGATTGGTTTTTTGGCGCCAGTTTGGCGTCGTGGTCGTCGCGCGCCTTTTCTATTAAGGTGTTTCCTGGCTCTTTCCAAATTGTTCTCAATCAACGAAGTAGAAAGAAACTTGGCCTTGTGCATTGTTGTACTTGTTCATAAAATTTGCCCAAACGGACTCAAGTATAACTTCGTTAGTGATTATTATTCACTTTACTCGTTAACAAAATAGTTTGGTGAGTAGACAAAAAATCTTTATATATTCTTGTTTTAATAATAAATACAAATCTCAACCAAACTATTCTGGGATTATTTAGTAAATTTATTATTCTTACATGTGATTAAAAAAAAGAGCTTTTTTTTATTATATTAATGGTGTGGCCCGAAGTTTTGAATTTCTTTATTTTTTTTATATTATATAATGATTATTAATTGAGAGATTTTTTTGATTTACAATGCTTTATTGAGAAAATATCTTCTACCACAATGACAAAAAATAAAATTATTTTTTGAAATCATTTTCTATTTTTTTTTTTTTTTTTTTTTTTGCCCATCAAGTAACAATAAATAATATTATATTTTTGGGGGTCATCGTTCTCAACCCCATTGCCAGATTCATTATAAATTTATAATCAGCTGTTTTCCTCCTTAATTTATTAATATTGAAGAAAATGATTAATACTTTCCGAGAAGTCCTTATAAATTCGATTGATTGCAACATAATTAAAATAAAAATCTGGTGTGACTGGCGCACAGCACACAACTCTCTTTCATTCGGTAATCGAAAGTTGTGTTCTGTGCTTGTCACCAGATTTTTTGTGTCGACATGTATTTAGTTTCCGACAGGAGGGGAAATTCGATTTTCAAGATGTAAAATTTATAAGTATGGGAAAATATTTATATTTTGTTACCATGGCAACCATTTTTCCTCAGTGGCGTCATTTGGGGGAGGCAGGGGGCATTTGACCCCCCCCCCTCCCAAGGGCTCTCTTATAAAATTTTATATTATTCTTAAATAAAATATTTCAAAATAAATCTAAGAGTATAAAAATTGTATAAAATTAAACAATTAATTAAATTAAATCTTCTGTCCAAATTTGAGTACCTATTTGTAAGTGTAAGTAAATTTTAAGAAAAAAAATGTTTGCCCCCCCCCCCCTCTAGAAAAAGTTGAAATAACGCCACCGTTTTTCCTATCTTTTCTTTGGAGTACAAGAGTAAAGTGGTCTTCAGAAGATTTCAATGGCAAAATGAGAATACTCATTTTAAAGAGCATCTAAAAAATAATTGATTTTTGAATTTTAATCAAAATCGTTGAAGCGAATTTTGAGAAAATTGAAAAAAACTGAAAAAGTGCATCAGTAAAGTACTAGTACTCTTTGGTCGATTTTGTTCCCCCTTGGAGGAGAGGAAGGGGCGATTAGCACCCGAAGCGACGACGAGCAGATTGAAAGAAAATTGTGTTTTATTTCTAATCCTGGCTGCCTACCCAGCATCAATAATATAAAATATAAAAATTTTCCCATGTTTATAAATGTTATAAGCTTATGTTGAATTCAAATGTACCGGTAACGTACTGACTGAAACTAAATATATCTCGACACAAAAAATCTGGTGGGACAAGAACAGAACACAACTTTTTCTTGCCGAAAGTAAAAGTTGTTTGCTGTGCAGGGAAGGTGCTGTACGACCAGTTCCACCAGAATTTTGGTATATTTGACGGGCTTTTTCATAATGCGATGATGCAATCAGTAATGCAATTTTTAGTTTTGATGGAAGAAACAAATTACACACAGTACCATAAACATAAATAACCTAGAATTCTTCAGACTTCAAAACCCATTTTGCCAGCAATCATTAATAACTTTTGTTTTTTTTTAAACAGAAACTTATTATCTAGGCCTACTAATCTTTCGGCAAAGTTAAGTAGGTATAAGCAGGTTAAAGAAGTTAAGATTACCTTGTTCTCGCAAGTCATTGACACCTGTTGCATTGGATGAAGAATATCAACAAATACTTGGTTAGGATGTTCTCGATGAATTTCGTTGGCACACTCAATGCAAAGATAAAGAGGAGGAGGTGAATCCGAAGCAAAAGTAATTGATATACAATGATCGAAACAGACTTTAGCTGCTTCTGCACTTCCTGAATTAGGACACATATCTCTTTGACAAACGAATGGAACTAAATTTGCTAAAAAATAAAATTCCAAATATTAATAACAATTTTTTTTTAGGGGGGGGAGGGGAGAGGTAGTAGTGAAGCTGTTACGCATGTTTTTGCCGGTAAGATGGCGTTATGAGTCTTACAAATTAAGCCAAAAAAAACACCTATTACGAAAATTTGCCAAGAGATGTCAGAATGGTAGCTATTAATCTAATGTATTTGGTTAATTTTCATTGATCTTTAACAATAAATTCTTTATAAATGTTATTATATATGGGGTTGGAGAATAACAACCAGCAGATTTATCGCTTCACCTGACGTCCTTTATTTGGCAAATATTTCGACACATACCAAATAAAATTCCTTTTAATCGTCAAGTTTTTTTTTAAAGTACTTTTAGACGGTCACTCCTACTCCCCCTTAAATTAATATTAATATTTACTTGTGAATTTTTGCAGAACCACTCGGCGATCAAAGAGACTTGGATTGAATGTTGGCCAATAATAGAAAAGAAGTTTCGCTGCAGAGGATCGAGCCCCGGCAGTGCCATAAGCAACCACACAAAGCAAATCCTTCACTACACTTTTTTTTGTCGTCATCAGACATTCCAGTAACTGGCAATGGTGAGCTAAAAAAAAATTTTTTATTTGTAAACACCCAGTGGTAATTTTTTGTATTTGTATTACCTGGATTATCTGAATATTGAAAAACCATCATGATTACTGCAGCTAGGGATTGACTCGCATAATTTTCCAGTTCTTCATCATTACGACGTACTAATAAATTTGAAAAAGAAATAATTATTTAGAAAATTCATTCGGCAAGAGGTTTCCCTCCACAAAAACAAATGAATATACTCTATTTGTATTTGTCCCCCCAAAGGGCCCCGTATATTTATTTTAATTTCGGAGGCAAGCCCTTGATTTATACTTGTTTAATTAATATAGAACATACCGACTGTAAATGGCAAAATATAGTAACACAAATAATTAACAATTTCTTGATGAAGAGAAATTGGAAGAACAGCCATTGCGGAGGCCGCCAAGTAGGGCATTGAATCGATCATTTCATGTTCGAGAAATGGTAAAAGACATCCCAGTGTTTGAAGCATTGCACTTCCAAAGGCTAGGAAGAAAATTAATTATTAAAAACAAACCTTTTTTTAATAAAAAAAAAAAAAACGATTTAAATACCTTGTAAACCAAATTGAATTAAAGTTGCAACATCAACTAACTGGCTAATTGCATTATATAATCCTTTATAGTCCAAATTTGGATAGAGGCCTAAACGAATTGCATCTCTCTCGCGTGTCTTTAGCATTTCCAATGGAGAATTTGGTACATCTTTAAGTACAGCTACAAAAAATAAGTAATATGAAGGAATTATGAAATTTTTTTGGATAAGACCTTTTTTTTTTATCACAAAAACTCAAAAATTTATTCTGCTAATATTTAGATGCTAATAAAGGATGTTCCAATAAGAACAAGGTATTTTAATTTTAAATAAAACATATACCGTATATTTGTGGCATAAGTTTGAAACATTTATTGAATAATGAAGTGCACATCATGAGGTTATGAATGGAATAAGACATAGGACAAGTGACCGCCTCGGTGAGCATAGATTTTGCGGTATTTCAGTGATACAGAGCTGAATTTCGTCTTTTAAGACTTCAATCGTTGTCGCTTGGGACTTTAAAAAACCCCAAAGGAAGAAAGAAATTTTGTTTTCCTTATTTATAAATTGAAAAATCCATCTACCTGGAATCTGAGTGAAGCTGAGATTGAATCACCTGGTTTGAGATGCTCTGAAGTTAATTCTAAAGCTTTTTTTCATTGATCGTAAGAGTAATTTTGGTCAAAAATGTCTGCTATTCATGTATCTGCTTTTGTTCTGTCTCGTGTTTTGAACATGTCACTGTTGTTGAGTTGAATGAAGACGGCCTACATTGTTCTAATGAACGGCTTTAAACATAACACTACGTCGCTGAAAAACGTTTCATTGTGACTGGAAGAACTGCTGATCTGCGTCACATCATTTCAGCGTTCAGCGCTGCTGGATTCACACTTCAACCAGAATGGGCACCCTCGCATACCGTCCAATCCACCAACCCGGCTTTGAAGAGTTGTTCCCGGAATTTTGAAACAAGGCCGTCAAACTCGACCGATTGAAACTTAACTCTCGGGAACAAGTTTGATGAATTCTTGGAAGGAAATTTGGGTGAATGAGTGCGTAATAATCTTGGCAATTTTTGAAAGCGTAGTGAAGCCAAAAGATAATTTGTTGTAAATGTTTTTGTTTTGATTTATTGTTCTTTTTCGTTCTAAGTTATTACTCGTTTAGTACATTATTTTCAAGATAAAAACATCGAAGATCAAAAAAACATTTCATATAACTTCTACAGTTCAGTAAAATAATAAAGTTGTCAAATTATAATTCGTCATATAGACCTACATTGCATTATAATATATAAATAATTATATGCTTTCAGTTTACGTGTTCATTCTCTTAGGTAACAGCTTGTTTGATAAAAATTTTAATTTCAAATATATTTATTTATTGAAAGTCATATTTTCAAAAACTCAATGACCTCTGGTCTAATATGGTGAATGACTAAGATTCTAAAGCCGAAAAGATTTATTTCACTTATTTAAAAAGAGAGGTACTGTTCTAATTATTCAAGTAAAAAAAAAAAATTAAAATCCATTACCATTACTAGAGCTCAATGAGTTTTTTAAAACACGGTAAATAAATAAATTCATTTAAAATTAAAATTTTTATCAAAACAAGCTGTTAGTTAAGTGAACTGGTAGGTGGACTTGTATTGAAAAGCAGAAAGCTTACTATTCCATATATATATATATATATATATATTTATATATATAAAGATAAATAAAAAATTACATATATAATATTTAAGATATTATATATATCGTATGTAAGCCGCGAAGCCCCAAGGCGCCGTGGCTGTTCTCTTGGGGAACCGTGAACATTTTCCTATACAAAATATTATTATTTTATAAAATGTTACTCGGGCAAACGTAAATTTAACCAGCATTTTACCATAATGTAAGCTACGCTTAAGGAAATACGAGTTTAATTTATTTTTTAAACTAACTAAACCACATCAGCCACATTTTATATTATTCCAAAAAAAATAGTATTCGCCTTTAATTTTTCGCTATTAGTCGAAAAATCAAAATCAGGAGTTTTAATTATTTATTAAATTAAATTGCAAACATAAGAGGTATAGGGTCTAGCTATACCGATATACCAATACGTATCTGTATTTGCCCTGAGATTTGACATGGGGCGCCTCGGAAAATTCTTATTTATTAAGGGCGCCGGGAACCGAAAAAGTTTGAGAGCCCCTGTTGTTTATTATATGAAATGTTTTGATGATTTTCATCATAAAAATAATATGTTTTCCAGCTCTTAGTTGACGGAGGATGGCATCATTCCAATAAATCCGCAACTTTTCAATCATTGGAGAATTTTATTAATCTCACCTTTTGACAACGGGCTTTTTTTTAAAGTGGTTCTTATTAAAATTTCAATTTACGAATTTTTTTCTTTATTTTATTAAAAATATTTATTGATTTTTTCCATTTTTTGGAGTAGGGCTATATTTTAGTGGCCTTGAGGTCAAGGAAGAGATCAAGTGCCTCTCCTCTCGAATATTTCTTTTTTAAATTTTGCTTAGACTAAATCTATTTACGTATTTTCTAGTGAGTGACCTATAATCTTAAAAAAAAAAAAAAAAAAAATTTCTTTTATTTCGCATAATATATATATATATATATATACTTTCATTTTATCTTTAATATCATTAACATTAATTAATTTAAACATGAAAAGCTTATCATAATGATGAAAAAAATAATATATCAAAAGTGTTGAAGAAAGATAACATCTGGAAATAGATCAAAGATTTTCTAAAGTTGTTTATTTAGAGAAATGATTATTTCTCTTTAAAAATAGAAAATTTGTTTCTAATTATTTAAATTAATTCAAGAGTTGAGCAAAATTTTAAATAGGCATATATTAAGAAAAAAAACTGAAATATTTCAAGTCTAAAGGATTTTGGTAGGCATTTGAATGAATGACGCATTTAAATAAAAGAACGGTATGCAGGCGTCCAGCTAAGAATTTATTAACTATCAATAATTCCTCCATTCAATTTTTTGAAATTAACTTCTTGGGTGAAATTTGTAATTTTAATAAAATCATAGAAATTAAAAAAATAATTAATACTTACTTAATAAAGTACTTGAAAAATATTTCAATGTATTGGCAATATCCACCCCAGATGGTACGGGCATAATTCCATGTAGAAGACGTAATTGATAATCCAAAAGATTGCGTATTTTAGCAGTAACTAGGAATAGAACAAAATTTTTTATTTTATTTAGATATATATATATAATTGGATAAATAAAAGGATTGTGATTTGAGAACTTACAAGCAGCAGCCCGGGTTCCCATGCTGAGACCCTCGCCCGGCCCGGGCAACACTCTCCTCGACTGCCCCTGGACCGGGCTGCTCTGTCGAGCCGGCATTGCTCTTTCAAGATTCTCCTACTCACTCCCACCACCTCGAACATCCAAAAGTTCTCTCTCTTTCGTCTTATTCATAGCAAACTCAAAATAAAGTTAGCGTTTAATTAACCAAAAAAAAAATATAGCCAAAGTTATATGTGTACATTGAGAGGATATTGATTTTCCGGGGGATGTTAAGGTCCGGGGTTGGAGAGGGGCTTTGGGGGATAAGGGAACGGAGTCTGCGTGGACCAGCTGACTTCGCTCGTTATTCTTGGCACTTGGCCTATATTTATTAAGATAAACATCGCATGTATCAAGTCAGTCTATTCTATGAATGAATTCATCAACACTTTGCTTAAAAGAGAACAAATTATTTTTTTTATATGACTCAATTCATCTTAACCTAATATTTTTTTGAATTTAATAAAAATAGATTAAATTAATGCTGATGTTAATCATTTTCCTTTTTTTTTGCGATCTGTCATCCTAATTAAAAGGCACACCGTATTTGAGCGATAATCAAAATAAAATTGCTCTCTGGTCCAAACCAGTGCTTCTTAAACTTTTTGAAGTCGCGGCCCCCTTGGAACCCAAGTCAATATCTCACGGCCCCCTTGGATCACAAGTCGATATCTCACTGCCCCCTATTTTTTTTTTTTTTTTTTAATTCAGATTGGTTAAAAAACTATTTATATTTTTGAATTTCATAAATGCATAAATTAAGCTAATGCTTGATTTAGAAATAATTATTGTTATTCTCCTACCCCATTACTCTACTCATCCCAGCCTACTATATAACCAAAAATATCAATGGCTTTGATCTGGGGGAAGGAGACTTGAAGAGACTTCAGAATAAAGATTAATGTGGAGTCCACAGTAATGACATATGAAAAACATGTTAAATAAAAAAAATTAAAATTTATATTCCAATAATAACAATCAGTTTTCTGTTTATTAGTATTATTTAGTTATTTTAAATTTTTATTTACCATCGTTTTCTTATGTCATTACCCTGGTCTCCAGTTTCTCTACTATATTCTTAAGGCTCTTCTTCCCTCAGGTTCTTAAGGGACTTAGGGAGGAAAAACCGTTCGCATAATTTTGCCAATAAGATGACGTTAGGGGTCTAAAGATTCAAAGTGGCCTCTCGAAGCCCCTTAATCGTTCCTTTAAATAAATCCCAAACTAATAACAAAATGAATGTCTAATTCTTAAAAAAATATTGGGATTTTTAGGATCAATATAAAATCATATTCATGTATCAGCCTCTTTATTAATTTTTTTAACAATCATACAAGATTATTTAAAAAAAAAACATTCAACTTCTCTTCACTGCTCCCTTCTTTCTATGTTTTATAACATTCAATTCATATTCACAAAACTAACTTATTTACAAATATTTTATTCTTTAACAAATTAGATAAAAATTGTATGTAAATCATATTTTACATAAAGCTCCATCAAAATATATATAATGATAGTCATTCAGCCTTACAGTTTGACACTTAAATTTTTGACCATAATGTATTTTTTAGATCTTTTATTAACTTATGTTAGTGCAAATTGACTAGGCTAACTAGAAAGTGATAAGTTGGTATCTCTTTCTCAAAGGCAATAACACCTTAATCAATAAAAATCAAAAAAGGATAATCAACTATATATAAATATAAAACAGAAAAGAGATAAATAATAAAATTAGGAGATAAAAAAAAAAACAAAATAGGGCTAAATTATTAAAAGATCGGAAATGATAAGCCCAAAGCCCATAAAAGAGACCCTAATTAATTGGAAAGTTGTAAATGCTACCATTCAGCATCGCCGCTAGCTTTTTGGAAAACGTAATCTTTACCGCCAAGATTCATTATTCCATCTTTAAGATAAAATTTCCATTTATTTCGTGCACGGGTAATCTAAAAAAAAAAAAAAAATAATAATTAAAAATTGGAGATTTTTAAATAATAAAATAGTTAAAAATTTGTTATACCTTATCATATTGGCATACTACGACATTGTCGGTTTCAAATAAATCTTGGGGATCCTCGTCACTCACATCATCTTCGGAATTTAAAGGCTCCTAAAAACATTTAAATCAATTAATTTCTTTATTATAAAAATATTATTATTATATTGAGAAGTGTGTGTGGCGTATTTAAATAAAATAATATTTGAAATATAATTATAGTGAAAATGGCAAAACAAAACATCAATAAGAGCTACTTGAAACCAAAGCAAGTTCGCAGCAACTGGCTGACTGTGTGTTGGGTTGGGAAACGATCAGGCCGGCCTCAAACGACACTCGTGATAGTCCTTTCGTTTTCCATAACGCAAACAACCAGTCGCTGTATCAAGCACGAATTTGGCTGTAGGGGTGGTTCTTGTTTATGTTTAATTGGAAATCGTTCAGTGAATATCATTCTTACCATGCTCTCTATTGGCTCGAGGCTATTACTAATAAATACTATTCATTGTTATAAACGAAACAGGATAGGACTTTTGAATCACCCTATATATATGTTACGCCGAATCAACAAAATTATTAATTTCATGGAATCGGCAAAATTTTGCCGTTTTCGTGAAATCGGCAAGGTCTCTGCCAAGTTCACATTTTAGGCATTATTCTTAGTTTTGCCTATTTCACGAAAAATGTAAAATAGTTGATATTTGTAAATCAGGCGCCATATTGACTTGTTCATTCATACTATCTATCTATTGTAAATTGATGTTCGTTTCGGAAGCAGGGTGCTGAATGTATAATGAATTGTGCAGCCGAAAACAATAAAGGAAAATATATTTCTCTTCCGCTTTATTTCATACACTTGTCGACGTTTCAGCCGATATTCCCTCAAGCTTAGAGGGGCTCCTGGCTACTCTTGACAATACTTCTTGTTGGGGCGAATATTCGTCAGATGACATCTGGTTCGCACCAACAATACATCAGGAGTTGCCAAGAGCCCCTCTAAGCTCGAGGCAAACAGCACATTGTCCTGATGAAGACCGGAATATCGGACATGTGTATGAAATAAAGCAGAAGAGAAATATATTTTTTCTTAATTGCTTTCGGCTGCCTTGATCTCCTCACTACTCTTTGATGTTCGTTATTGAGAATGAAGCCATTTTCAAGAGTGTTGGATTAGGAAGCGATGGTGGTTTGTTTGGTCTTGGTTGCTGAATGTCTTAAGAGCTTTGGATTTGCCTTTGAGATATATAAAGAAGCTGGTTGGGCGTGGTATTTATGTTCATTTTGGGTTCTAGCCTCATCTGCCTAGTTAGAACAAAAACACCAACAAACGCAACCAGACTATCTAGATATCAAAGGCAATTTAAACATTTGAGACATCCATCGATCAAATTTGGAGATCAGTAAGAATACGATTTAAGAACCGAAAAGTCCAGTCTATCTCAATGTGGCTTAACTCTTGAAATTCCTCTTCAAACACAGCTATATATTAATATATATGTTACACCGAATCGACGAAAAGGCATTGTCTCGTGCTGATACATAGTTCCTAAACTAGCAATGTTTTTTTCCTATTTTCCGGATAGATTACCCAAATGAAATAAGTTTTCATTCAAGTGAACAAAATTAAATTCATATTAATTTAATTATTATTATTATTATTTTCCTTATGGCCATCTACAAACATATATTCATATTTCTTGACTTTTAAAATGGCACACATTATATTTTATTGATCTTACCTCTTCCTGACCTCCCTCATTCTCCTCTTCATTTTCATCTTCATCTTTATCCTCATCCGCTTCGTCTTCATCGTCATCATCATCATCCGCATCATCGTCATCGTCGTCAGACGAATCGAGTCCTCCATCTAGTTGACGGATTCCGCCAAATCCTTGTTGTGTCTGCTGTGTCTATATAACAATAATAAAGATTGCAAAATAATAATAATAGCATATAATTTACTTAAATTAAAGTGTGATTCATTATTTAAATAATAGTATTAGGTATTTTAATAGACAATTAAAATTAAAAAAAAAAAAAAAAAAATTAGTAATAATGAATGGCAAATTATATAGCAATACGTGGATGATCAGAAAATAATTTTATTCTAAATAATATGACAAATATCGATAAAATATATATGGGTCATTTTACAAAAATGGACTAAATTTGTAGTTGAATTTGAAATGCACAATTTGTAACTTTGATTTCAATTGTTTGAAATGATTTTGATAAACAATAAGTTAATTTTATTGTTATTATTTGAAATAATATTTCCAAAATATTACTTAACTAGGGACTGACGAATTGAGTGTTTACATGCTGATTTTCGACACAAAAATAACAATAAAAGTATATAAAAGATGGCTAACGCCCGATATTTGGGCATCAATGCCATCTTTACACCTTAAACTTATATAAAACAGATAATTATTTTATCAACAGTGTAATATCAGATAATTTTCAAATTTAACATAAGCCAGGGGACTGACGCTCGAATCGAGAAACGCGACTTTTACATAAAAAAAAAGTAATGTAAATTTATTTATTTTTTTTTTTTAAATCAAAAAAAACATTCACACTTTTTTCTGATTCGCACTCACACACACATTCATACAGTCTTTTCGGCAACTCAGGCCATTTAAGACGATAACCGTTGTAATTAATATATATATTGTGGGTTCAGGCATTTCTATTTAAGCCAGTAAATTTATTTAAAATCAAAATTTATGAATTAACAATGCTTAATAAAGTATCTTAGATTATGTCGATATGAATAATGATATAAATCTAATAGTTTAAAATATATTTTCATTTAAATGTTCACTTTTTGAGCAGGTACAGTAAGGGACAATATTAAGTCCCATCCATGCGTTTTCTACTTGTGATTATTTCATTGTTTTTAAAAAAATATATATTTTTTAATGGAAACTTTCATGGTTCAAACTTAGAAAATTTCTGATAAAGATTTTCATTTTATTTTATAAAAACAATGAAATAATCATAAGTAGAAAACGCATGGGTGGGACTTTGGCGTTCACTGTACAGAGAGGGACAATATTAAGTCCCACCCACCCGTTTTCTACTTGTGATTATTTCATTGTTTTTATAAAAGAAAATGAAAATCTTTATTGGAAATTTTCTAGGTTTGAACCATGAAAGTTTCCATTAAAAAATATATTATATTTTTTTAAAAACAATGAAATAATCACACGTAGAAAACGCGTGGATGGGACTTAATATTGTCCCTCAATGTACATTCCAGGAGACTACCATTTTCATTTAATTTTTTTAAATTTCAATATTTATCATGTGTGCCCAAAAATTATCAACTTTTTCAATTAACTGATGTTTAAAAAAAAGTTTGGTTGTCACTGAATTATTTGCAATTACCCGAAGTTAAGCCATTTTTGTAGAATGACATATAATTATTTTCAAAAATTTTTCTTTTAACTTTAAAACAAAAAAATTAAGTTGTAGGCCTATACTTATTCAGTATTTTCTTTTCAATAAACTCGTCCAATACACTTGTTCATTCACATTGTATATTAGTTCTATCTTATCTTTGGTTTGAAATGATATCGTAAGAAAGGGAGGGCCAATAAATCTGTCTTTAAAATAACGATATAATTAAGTTATTAAATTAATAAATATATAAACATGGGAAAAAATTATAAAAGAATATAAAAAGTGATTATTTAATAATAATTTTGATAATAAACATTGTTATTATTAATATAACACTATCGTACTAATTAAAAAATAAATGTTATCGCTTAATAATACATTTCCTTATTCACTTAGGGAAACGATAACTTTTTTTTTTAGATTACCTAGAGGAAAAATATAAATATTTAAATTAAGTTGAATAACATTTGACAAAAGAGTTAAATTTCCTTATTCAAAGCATATTCGAAAGAATACAACGTAAACAAAATAATAAAATGCTGATGTGATGTAAATGATTTGAATTGGCATGTACACTTTGTGTTAGGTATTGTTAATGCTTACAGGAGCTGGTTGTGCTTGAGGTACTTGTACTTGGGGTTGCTGATTAACTTGAACTCCAGCAGTGGAGGAGGCCTGGCCTTGTAAAGCCGCATTGACATGCTGTTGGAGTAACGAGGCAGCCACATTGTGTGGCAACGCCATTGTCGCCGAGATTACAGGTCCGGTTAAAATTGATTGAAGAGCATTTCCTAATAAATTAATCAAGAATTATTTAAAAATACAAATATAATTATACGGAAAGTGAAAAGGGACGTCTTGTCGGAAATTTCACAAATTGAGTTATTGATATTTTATGGTAGAAGATAAATTCCCTGAACATTTTATGACCAAAACAACTCTGATATCAGACAGACCATGTTGCGAAAACCACTTTTTTGGATTCAGGGGACCACAAAATGTGAATATCCATCAAAATCTCGACATCGAATTTTTGACATAAATCCAATACCGTACTTTCTATATATTAACATATATGGAGGCAAGAGAAAGTAAAAATCGATATTTTTGACCTAATGCCCTAACTTCGCCGACAAGAGGTCTCTTTTTCACTATCCGTATCACATATAATATAATATTAAATTACAAACCTGCAAGAGCAGAGGCTGGCACTTGAATAGTAAGCACTCTTGATTGATTTTCAAAGGATCCAGCTGGCGCTGGCAAAGTAATTTGTAAAGGCACTTGGCGATTTGGATCAAGAGCCAATTGTTGAATTGTTTGTGGAACACTTTGAGGTTGTTGTGCTGCTTGTGTTGGTTGTTGAATTTGATTTGGTTGTTGTTGTTGTTGTTGTTGAACTATTTGAGTATGCTGTTGCATTTGTTGTCCCATAATAGTTTGGCCTGCAGCAGGAAATCCGCCTTTAAAAAACATTATTTTTTTATTCACTAAAACATTAAAAACTATTCGGAATTAAAAACAAATAATAATCATATTCGGGATAGTATAATTATAGTACCGTATATATTTCTAAATTAAAATTAAATATACAAATTAGACACTAGGTTAAAATATTATAATTTTAATTTACAAAATCTTTCAACGAGAACCAGCGGTCGAAAGTTTAAAACTTATATTTCTAATTTTAACCACTAATTCCTATCTGGATTATGAAAATAAACAAAATTTTTAAGAACAGATAATGATCAAATAGTAAATATGTATTGTATAAAATTTATTTATTTTTTATTGATGCTTGGGCTCAGTTATTTCTTGATAGCCTATCAAAAGAATTCTCATGTGTAATACGAAAATTTTTAATCAATAAATGATATATTAACTGGAGAAAGTTTTTTTTTTTTTTTTTTTTTTTCATTATTATTAAATTAAAATTGGACGTATAAACAGTAAACTTTCCCACCTTTTAAAGTTATCAATTTTTGATAACTTCATTTATTTGATTTATAATATAAGGAAAGTAAATGAAAATAACTCTTTCTATTCTATTTGTAAAGTTTAGTGTTTATATTAAAACAAAAACAAAAAAAAATTTAGAAAGCTATTTTATTATAGCAAAAAATAGTTCTCTCATCTAATTTCAACTTCGGAGTAAATAATAAAAGAGAAATTGAATTTTTTTTTAAATACAGGAAGAATTTCTTTGAGTATGATATACCGGTATTTAAAAAAAAAGTTGAAATGGCATTAGATAGAATACAGAAAAGAGCTAATAATAAAATTGATATAAATATTTTTCAAGATGTTATTCATTTGAATTAGAAATTAATATTGAATATATACAATCATTTGAATTTATTTGGGCTAGGAATTATATATATTTACTGTGAGTATATTATTGCTGGTGGATAGAGAGCTCCCTTAGGTCATGGGTCCATGGATTTGGAGAATCCGGGCACTCGATACACACAAAATATATGCTCACAATAAATATATCTAATTTTTAAATTATATTAATATTTAAAATAATAATTTAGTTTAGTAATATTATTCCCAGTAATGTATTTAGTACTAAAAATTTTTTTTATATGATTTCTTCATATTTGTCTTTTAGTCGCAAGTGAAAGTGTTTTTTTAGTAACTAGGCCTAATATATATATATATATATATATATAATAAGATTAGGGTGGGTCGAAAAAACTCATTTTATTTCGAAGTTGTAATAGCGTGGAAAAGATTCGAATTATATAGACAAAAAGAAAGAAAAAAGAATTATCAAAATAGGTTGACCTCTTCCGGTCGCGCATAGGCCCTAAAGGTTGAGAAAATGTGAAAAAAAAACTTTATTTTTGAGATTAATTTTTAAATTTTTGAATTAGATGTTTTCATAATGTAATATATTGTAACGTCTACAAAAAGAGCATAAAATCACTGTGATTTAATTTGGCTTAGATCATTTGATATCTTCCTGTCGCGCATAAACCTCAAAATTTGCCCAAATAATGAAAAAGTTACGAGTTTTTTTTATAACTTTAATATACTTTTTTTTAAAGTAATAGCTAGAGTATTTTTATTTTTGAACATAAGAACATTGTGTTTTATTATGGTGGGAATTCAAAAATTCAAAAAATAATCGCAAAAATAAAGTTTTTTTTTTTCATATTTTGTCAAACTTTAGGGCCTATGCGCTACCGGAAGATGTCAACCGATTTTGATAATTTTTGTTCTTTTTTTATGTCTATATAACTCGCAACTTTTCCGCGCCATTTCAGGTTGATAATAAAAAAATAATTTTTTCGGCCCACCCTAATACCCTAATATATATATATATATAATTCGTTATATCGTTCTTACTCCTTGGATATCTCCAAAGATGGGAGAAGTTTTGAGATCAAATTTTATATATTCGGATGTGATCTTCTAAAGGCTATAGGAAAATTAATTTTCCTATTACTTCGCGAGTTATTAATTAATGAAGTTACGTTTTCTTACTTATAAAATGTTTGTTCAAAGAGGATCTTGTAAAAATTATAGGATGCTAAGTTCCTATCTGAGAAAATCAAATATTAAAAGAGCCAAAACCCTTCTCCGGGCTAGGGAGAACACGAAACGGCTAGGAATAATAATCGCTTACTTGATCTTAACATTTCTTATTTAAAAGAACTTCTTGTGATTAGAATTTCACCGTTATTACTTGTTGATAAAATATCTGTTGTTGAAAGTTTCTAGGTGATTTACAAATATATTATTTAAATTAGATTCTTTTTTTTTGAGTATTACCAGGTTTTTTGATGACTTGTGTATTTGGTTGGACGACAGGAGTGAGTACTTTGGCTTGTTTATGTTGTATTAGTACAGGTGGTTGGGGTTCTCGTTCGATTTCATTCTCTACTGCTTTACTATTCGTTAATTTGCTTTCCCATAATTGTTTTAATTCTTGTAAAACTTGTTCATCAACGCCTTCATCGAGAAATGAATCTCGTACTTCCGAAATTACATGATCGATTATGCTTTTATATAATTTTAACTGAAACAAAATAAAATACATTATTACAAAAAAATAAAAGAAATATGTTAATTGTAAAATGTGATTAATTCACTATTTAAATAAAGAAATTATAAATATTTATTAATTTTAATTAACTTATAAACTATTAATAGTTTCTACTTATCACTGTGTTTTATTTATAAATTATCAGATAAACAATAAGGGGAAGATGCTGGATGTATTCAAATAAATAAAGGTTCGAAGAATTGAAAGACAAATGTTTCTCAGTTCCACATTTTATTTGGCAAATATTTCGAAGAGGTATTTTTTTGTGACTTGCGTCCAGTAATATATTCAAAATTTTTTTTAGAGGCCCAAGTCATCTATCAAACTTTGCAATCCGATAGCAAATCACTTTGCGGCAACCGGCCGAAATATTTACAAAATAAAACATAATGTAAGTGGAAGTGAGCAACAGCTCGTTTTCTTTACTTCACACCATCATTTATTAATAAATAATTCCAGGAGTTCCAATGAATCCAGGAGCGTATATAGAATTTTTTTCGGAGGGGGGAGACAAATATTTTTTTTTCTTAAAATTTACATACAAATAGGTATCTCAAATTTGACCAAAAGATATTTAATTTAATTAATTTTCAATTTTTTACAGTTTATATACCTGTAGATAGAATTTGAAATATTTTATTTAAAAAAAAAAGTTTAATATAAAATTTGAAAAAAGATCAGAGCCCTTGGGAGGGGGGGATGCCCCCTAAATGTCGCCCGAACTCATTTTTAAATATACCTGAGCCCCGAGGAGCCCGGGCCCTCTCAAATAAAGAGGGTTTTAAGGTATTTTTCGGCATCAGAGGCCATTCAGACCCCGTCTCTATTTATTTCAATTGTTTGGTATCCAATTCAATTGAAATAAATTTTGTCGCCTGAGACGGGATGCGAACCCATCTGTTTTGTATTGATTTATTTTGGTTTTTATAGCTCTTTGAACGGCAGAAAAGAACTACTAAAAACAAAATAAAATTGTATAATTAAATTAAAGCTTCTCATTCAAATTTTAAGTTCATAAGAAAATTAAAAAATTCAAATAATTATCTTTTTCCAGATTTGCACCGTAATCTTATTTCAAATTCTATTGATTTCCTGTATTTGCTCACAAATTACACAAGCAACCACTCACAGAGGTATAGATCTCGCCTCATATTCTAGCAGTCTTATGAAAATTAAAATGCTTAAATCTAGAAAAAATAGCCCGAATTGCCGATAAAGATCATAAAAAAATATACAAATGTGATTTGGGTCAATATTCTCTCTCGGTCATCTTTTTAAATAATCTCTTTTGTATGGACAAGTTATGTAATTTCTTTTAACATTTAAATTTCCAGTAGCCTAAATAAAAAAAACCAAACTATTTTTTGATAAAAAATGTGATTTTATTTTTTAAATATTGATGAAATTTTTAAAAATAAATAAGATTTTAATTAAGGCCTTTTCGCACTGTCTCCATTCGGCCAGCCATATATCCTTTCTCATTAGTACGCATGCGATCGAGGATCATCGCATGCGACCCAAAGATCTGATCAGATGTAGTTGTGAGATTAACTTTAAAATTGTTATTTGGCAATTATATAATATATTGATGGATAATTATGGGCAGGAGAAGCCATATATATTATTGGCTGCTCCTGGCCATAATTATCCATTCATCTCACAGCCACTACTCCGAACATATATATATATTGTTTAAATTTTAATTTTTTATATCTCCCATTTAATATTAAAAATTTATTTTTAATTATAATAAAAAAAATAATGAAATAAATATTGAAAAGAAAAATAAAATGCTTCTGAAAGCGGAAAATTGAAATTTCATACTATTTCAATTATTTTTTGTTAACGCTTATTTTTAAATCTATAGTCATAATGAGGCAATTATTTCCTTATTCAATCTTCTATAGGAATTCTCAACCGTATTGCATGTGATTGTAATTATAAAAGTTTTTTCTCGCTATTAAAGCCGGGCAACCAGTTGCGCTTTGTAGGTAAACACATTCGCCGGATCACGAGTCTCTCTCTTTCAAGGTGATAATCGTTCAACCGACGACTTGATGTGTCATTGCCTACTCAGACAACATTTACCGATAAAGAATTTTTAAAGCAATTTTCTATTTTACTTACCACATTATTAATTGGGATTTGCGCCATTCTTATATTCTGACAGATAAACTAAATAAAATAATGAAATTAATCACTAAAATAAGTGTGTAAAGCTACTTTTGGGCTTCTATGAAGCCAACAAGCACACAAGCTGTGGGTCTTTTATACTTTCTCTCCTGTTACCTTCCCAAGTTATACAGCTACGTAACTACACAGTTAGTCGTTGAACAACTCATTACAAAACTCTTCTTTTAATAATCTTTTGTATTAATTTATAAATATTTCTTTAAAATAAATATTTTTTATTTTATTTTACAATTAATCTATCAGATATATTTTATACAAATCATTTAATTTAAAAATATTGTAATTAAAAGCTTCATTGATTTTCTTAAACAAATGTGCTGACCTCTACAGAGTAACTTTCAAAGCAAACTCGTAGATGGCAGTAATGTTTACAAGCTGAATATTGGCGCGAATGATGAATCTAGACAAAATGTATTGATAGTTGTCTTCTTCTATTCAGTGACGACGCCACTGGGGGGGGGGGGGGGCAAGTGCCTCCCCGGCAAGAACCTGCCCCCCTGGATGCCCCACCAATCAGCTCGAAGTTAAAAAAAATTTCAAAAATTTTTATTCACTTTTTCTTTAAAAAAAAAAAAAAAAAAAAGGCCCCCGGGTTTGGCGTAGTAGGTAGGCGCCTCCCTCCTATACCAAACGTCGCGGGTTCGGACCCAGGCAGTCCGATGATTTTATTTAAGCCATTTGGATACCAGATGGCTTAAATAGAAATGCCTGACCCCACAATAGATATATTCTCTACAACGGTTATCGTCAAAGTCTTAAATGGCCTAAGTTGCCGAAAAGACTGTATGAATGTGTGTGTGAATGTGAGTGTGAATGAGAAAAAAGTGTGAATGTTTAAAAAAAAAAAAAAAAAAAAGTAAAAATTTAATTTAAGATTACAATGTAAAAAAGAAAGAATATTTTTTACTTTCTCTTACCTCTATATATGTTAATATATATAGAGAGAAAGTATTGGTTTCATATCAAAAATTCGATGTCGAGAAACAAAATACAGTAGAGTCCCGGTAATCCGAACTTCCGGTTAATCCGAACTCTTTTTGCGTACGATTTTTTTTTTTTTTTTTTTTAAGAGGAATATAAATGAAAATTAGATATTAAAGGAACTTGTTTATAAATTTGACATCTTGAATTCTAATATCTCAGCCAAAAACATCGGAGATGCAAAAAGGGGCGCCTCGCATTATTTTTGCCTAGCGTCGAGGTGAAATCAAAAAAATGCGCCTCGCTTTTCTGATTTATATAAAAGCGAGGAAATATTTTCACTTAAATAAAACCCCTACAGAATTTTATTTGTTTCATATATCCTCGCTTTTATATAAATCAGAAAAGCGAGGCGCATTTTTTTGATTTCACCTCGACGCTAGGCAAAAATAATGCGAGGCGCCCCTTTTTGCATCTCCGATGTTTTTGGCTGAGATTTCACTTCTTTTTGTGAAATATTACATGAAAATATTATTTATTAATTTTTGTTTATTAAATATTAAGTTATCCCATGAATAGATCTTTTAATATGCATTCCAAACAGTAAAAAATAAATACATCGTTTGGTATCCATTCGAAACGATAAACTTAGGATTTCACCAAATTTTATAAAATTTAAGGTTTTTTATTTTTGTTATGTTGGTAGAATGTAAATACATCGTTTGGTATCCATTCGAAACGATAAACATAGGATTTTACCAAATTTTATAAAATTTTAGGTTTTTTATTTTTGTTATGTTGGTAGAATGTAAATACATCGTTTGGTATCCATTCGAAACGATAAACATAGGATTTTACCAAATTTTATAAAATTTTAGGTTTTTTATTTTTGTTATGTTGGTAGAATGTAAATACATCGTTTGGTATCCATTCGAAACGATAAACATAGGATTTTACCAAATTTTATAAAATTTTAGGTTTTTTATTTTTGTTATGTTGGTAGAATGTAAATACATCGTTTGGTATCCATTCAAAACGATAAACATAGGATTTACCTAAATTTTATAAAATTTTAGGTTTTTTATTTTTGTTATGTTGGTAGAATGTAAATACATCGTTTGGTATCCATTCAAAACGATAAACATAGGATTTACCTAAATTTTATAAAATTTTAGGTTTTTTATTTTTGTTATGTTGGTAGATTGTAAATACTTCGTTTGGTATTCATTCGAAACGATAAACATAGGAATTCCCCAAATTTTATAAAATTTTAGGTTTTTTATTTTTGTTATGTTGGTAGAATGTAAATACATCGTTTGGTATCCATTCGAAGCGATAAACATAGGATTTCACCAAATTTTATAAAATTTTAGCTTTTTTATTTTTGTTATGTTGGTAGCACTCCCTCTTATCACGTTAATCTATTTCTATCTGAATGGATCTATCCTAAAAAATTTTTGTTCCATTAGGGATGAAAATTACTAATAATAATATATATGTTCCTAGATGACGTCATCAGGGAGCAAAATAGTTAGAATTGTCTTTTCGCCATGTTAAAGATAGGAAAAATTTGAAATTTTGAATACCTCTCAAAAAGTCACTTTTGATCCAAAATGAAATTTTATATCAAAGGTATCGGGTTTTTGATAGTATCTATTTGTATTTTAAATTTCATCCAAATCGGTCCAGCAGGGAAACCTGTAGCTTTGTCTAAAAATTTGAAAATTGAAGAAAAGAATGAAAAAAAAAGAAAAAGGAAAAATAAGAGACTAACTTTTGACCTTCCGAAATCGGCAAAATCTCAACTTTGAGCCTCTGCCATTCTGTTTGGCACTGGAATTTTTTTTTGAATTCGTGCTCAAAATAATCCTTATTTATTCTAGTTTAATATAAAAAAAATTTGGCTCCGATATCTTAAAAACTTTTTGAGATATTCGCCCAGAAAGAGAAAAGTTTCTCAAAAAAATTTTTTCACGTCCCTATCTTTTATTAAGGATTTAAAATCATTCTTGATAATATAGTCTAGGGACGACTCGTCCATCTAAATGCAATGGGCCATTGGCATCTATTGGAATATCAACTAAATGGTAGATTTAAGAGTTTCTTTGCTTTCTTTTGCTTTTTACTTGCTCGGCGACGAGTCGCTCCCGCGACTCTTGATTTCGGCGGAAACTAAATATATGTCGACACAAAAAATCTGGTGTGACAAGCACAGATCACATCTTTTCATTACCGAAGGTAAGAGAAAGTTCTATGCTGTGCGACCAGTCAAACCAGATTTTTTTTTCAATTAATGCCTTTGATTATTTGACCAATAGCCGACCAGCATTGATGTCACGTGACACTATTGTTTCGTTTGTTCCACACTAGTTGCCGGCGTCGCCACCTTCAGTATGAGCCCCAGGGAATATAGGGAATGGACAACACGTAGTGAAAATATGGTGCGTTTTTTCAGCCTCTCTAGCGTCAGCTGACCGAACTAAAAGGCACCCATATATCAAAGCGGTCTATTTAAAAAAAAATAAATGGTTTCTCCCCAGTATGAAAAAAAAATGGCTTCTCACCAGTATGATAAAAAATCAATGGCTTCTCACCACTATGACTAATAATAAAGGCCTTCTCACCAATATAAATAAAAACTAATAGTTTCTCACCTAAAAGTTTTTCATTAGCGGTTTAAAAAAAAAAGAAATAGAAATGGATAAAAACACTACATAAATTAAAAGCTTATACATTTATTAAAATAATAAATCAAACAGAATACATTGTTATTTTTCTTATATGTTTACTTATAGTTATATATCTTTTATAATAATATTGTTGATAATCTCAGATGCAGGCACATAACATATATGGAATCATAAATAAATAGATAATAATCTCTTAATACTAGTAAAATAAATAAATAGATAATATCAAATAAAATTAAAAAAATAACAATGTAAATAAATATACTGCCCAGTATAACAAATTAATGTGCAAGGATAATGTAGAGTAATTCTGTCTAAAATTGGAAATATGTATACTCTGCAAAAACAAAAAGTTATGCATATAATTATGATTAATTGGCCCATTATTTTATGTATGCATCAAATAGACTTTAGTATAAACATATAAACATGGAGGTACCCAGCGAGGGGCAGGGGGGCAGCTCCCCCCCCCTAGAAGAAAGAAAAAAAAAATTAAATGCTTATAAAGTGATGAAATGAACCAAAATTAGGTAGGGCGATAGCGACGGGGACTCGTTAGGACTCGAGGGTTTTTATGCCTTTAATTCGAAGGCTTTTCCCTATATAAAATATATATATATATATATAAGTCTGGGCGGTCATGATCTGCCCCCCCTTGGATGACCATGATCTGCCCCCCTCTAGATTTGATCCTGGGAACGCCCTTGCATATATATATATATTCTTTATATTTATCACGAATTAAAGCTTTGTGGTTTTAAATATTATTATTAGAGGAATTTTTAATCATAGACCACATTTTTGTTTTATATAATATAATAATACATTTTATATAGTATAGAACTATATATATATATATATATAATTTTATAATTTTAATAAATATTTAATACAAAAATGTGGTCTATGATTAAATATTCCTCTAATAATAATATATATTCTTATATATATGAAAAAAGACAGAAACATAACAGATATGGAATCATCAATAAATAGATAATAATCTCTTAATACTAAAATAATAAATAAATAAATATATATACTGCATATATTAACAAATAAAAAAATATAACAAATGGAAAAATGTTGCCCAATATAACAAATTAGTTAAAATGTAGAGTAATTCTGTATAAAATTGGAATTATGTATACTCTGCAAAAACAAAAAATTATGCATATAATTATGATTAGAGTGAGGTGGATAGCTGAGTAGATATTGTAGTAAGGTTCCGCAAAACTTCGTATCTAATTGAAGATAAGCTCGATTTCTTATGGATCTGAACCATAAATTTCGAGTTGAAGAATCCCTCGGAAACGTAAAATATCTAACATTCATATTTGTTGAATACGAGTTTGTGCATCCTGGTACAGCACATTTTTTTTGATGAAGGCGAACCATTTCTTGGCTGTTAATATTAAATATAGAAATTATAATTAAAACATGATTCGGATTTTATTTTATCTTTATTTTGATAGACAGTTCAAGATACAAATAATAAACAAAACATCTAAATAAATACATTAATGAATCAAAATATTGGAGTTTTAATTTTGTATTTATTTAAATAATATTTATACGTTAATTAAAAATGAAATTTGGATTATAAAACAACATACCTTCTCTAATTTTTCGTATCGTTGAAACAATAAACACTTATCGCTTAATGAATGAGATGTTAAATGAAAATTTCTACTTGGACCCTCCGTTCAGGTGGCCTGAGGTCATTGCCCTTGAAGTGCATGACAATAGCCGAATGGAGCACACATTCGAATTTGAAAGCAAATGTTTCAACCAATCAGATCTCTTCAAATTTCCTGACTAGCGTCCCCTTGAGGCGGCTGACCGAACCTATGCAACAGTCCGAACATAGAAACTATGGCTAAAAAAACGCACCACATTGCCCTATTCAGTTGACACCCCCTGATGAGCCCTACGGTCAGTGAACAACAGGTGAAGAAGCTTCCAAAAGAAATCCTCTCCGCTCCCGCCTGATTAACAAGCTCCCAAGGATGCAATCTCGGCAACTGGTCCACGATGTCTTTTCTCCACGATTATTTCCATTTTAAAAACGCCGACCTCCAACCTTATCTTCACTTTCCTAGGTATTTATTTTCCTTTTTAATCCTTTTCATTTTCGTAAAAAGACGGACTCTTATGAATTAAATATAGAACGAAAATTATTTTATTATTAATTATTTTGAATATGCTTTTTCGTTTTATAAGTATTCTCATCTGTATCCAAATTAAAAAAAATAATAATATCAAATTAAAAAAGATGATTTAACATGAGTGTGATTAAATAGATTTTTTTTTCATCAAAATTGATGGAGATGATTCCTAGAAGTCTCTGCATATGAGAGTCTGGGGATAAGAGTAACTATGGTGTTTTGGTTCTCTTTCTCTGTGCGAAAGTAGCGCTCTACTTTATCTCTTTCTCGGCCATTCATGTGTTGTTGTTTGAGTGTCGTTCGATTTGTTCATCTTCAGAGATTTATATTCGTTTTCTATTATTAGATTTATTTTTATCCGTTTTTACAAGTCTAGTTAATTTTATATTTTAAACAATATTAGATGAGATTTTTTAATTTATTATTCTTATTTTATTTTTAATGCCTATTTACATCTAAAAAAATTCTATATTTTCTCCTAAATTTTTATTGATTCATATAGGATTGAATTATATAAATTAAAAACCTATATTTATGATCCCATAAATATATTATAAAATCTGGTGTGATGACCGCACGGCACACAATTTTCTCTTACTTTTGGTCATTAATGCAATTTTGTCGGGGGGGGGAGGTTTATTTTTTTTTTATTTAAGGACTTTGTCGGCATCTATGGCCATTTAGACCCCTTTCCTATTTATTTAAATTGATTGGTAACAAATTCAATTGAATTTAAAGAGCGGAAATCATAATTTCTTTAGTTTTTTTTTTTTTTTTTTTTTTTTTTTTTTGGAATGGGTGCATAAGGTCCGAAGACCTATAATGACCAATAGTCACATGCAGCCAGGAAGAAAATAAAAACAAAAGGAGAAGCATAAAGGGGAAACTCAACTGCGGGAACTGAGAAGATGCCTGTTGAGGTTACTAGTTGTTATAACTTTTTGAATTTCTTCTCGGGGGGGGGGGCGATCGCCTCACCGCCCCCTCCCCCTTTAATCCGCCCCTGCTTTTGGTAGTCAAAACGCTATCGTTTAAGACTACGGGAACTTGGAAACTCATCAAATTCAGTCAAGGACGGATACAAGGGGGGGGGGGGGGGAATATTTTTTGAGAAATAATAGTCGCAACAAAGTTTAAAAATTTACTTGGAATAATCGAGTTCCATCAACGTCATATAAATCTTCATCCAAACGGTTACGGTATCCTGATGCTTTTCCGCCTATTAATGTGATCATTAAAGGGTAAAGGGGTAAAGTGGGCTATTTAAAAAGGGTTTCAAATTTTAGGGGAAAAAATGAATCGAAGGGAGCGAATTTTTTAGAAAATTTCCCATGTTTATAAATTTAACATATTGAATTCTAATGTACGTACTGTACCTTACTGTCGGAAACTAAATATATCTCCAGCTGAGAATCCTAGAGGCCAAAGTTCGAAAATTCATTTTTTTGGCAACTTAGGCCATATAAGACTATACGAAAACCGTTATTTATATATCCAAATGCCTTAAATAAAATCATCGGACTGCCTGGGATCCGAACCCGCGACCCTTGGAATACAAGGCAGGCGCGCTACCAACTACACCAAGCCGGAGGGCGCATTAAAAATTAAACTGTAAAGTAAATAATAGTATTATTGTTGTAGTATGTAGTATTATTTGGTTTATTCAATTTTATCACTACGCTTATTGAGAGTGATTTTTCAAATATCCTTTTTTTTCTCCTCCGTGCCGCCCCACTGATTTTGCGCCCTATGCAAGTACACGTTCTGTCTCCCCCGCACGGAACAGTTCTGGGAAAACCTATCCAGGGACTAGTAGATTTGATCAAAGACTAGTTTCCTTTAATTATTTTTCTCTCTAATATTTTTTTTTCTCTTTTTCAATTCCCACTCAATTTCTACTTTCTCTTACAAAATACACAATTTGAAACACCCTGTACAATACTCTACAATACTACTACCAAGAGACTGTCCCTTTTTAATTTAAATTGATTTTTCACTTGGTTGCAAACGGAGCCCTAGGCTAATGTCAAAAAATTATGTCTAGAGATTCTTATGCAAAAAACATGTACAGTGAGGGACAATATTAAGTCCCACCCATGCGTTTTCTACTTGTAATTATTTCGTTGTTTTAATAAAAGAAAATGAAAATCTTTATTGTAAATTTTCTATAGGTTTGAACCATGAGAGTTTTCATTAAGAAATATACAATATTTTTTTAAAAACAATGAAATAATCACAAGTAGAAAACGCTTGGGTGGGTGGGACTTAATATTGTCCCTCACTGTACCTCGGGTATTTCCTTTTATGTTTATAATAAAGAAAGATTTTGACAGAAAATAAAATTTTCTATTATTTACTAATGATATTAAAACTTTATAAAGGAAAATTAAGTTCTTTATCGCTAAAATAATATAAACAGAGATGTGTATAACAAAATTTAATTTAACTACTGAACTGAAGCCTCAACTATTGGATTATCCAATTTAAATAAAACTTTTCTGAGTAGTTTGAAACTTTTATGTTAGCTCACAAAATAATGAAATTATCTCGACTGTGTGGTTTGCTGGTTAAGCAGTTGCAACTGGCCCTCTTGGTTAAATACAACCAGTAATGCCCTACCCTAAGCCATTCAGAATTAGGAACATCCCTTGAACATTGATCAATATTGAGGAAATCATACAAAACAATAATTTAAATGAAATTAATTACAATCACTCAGTAAACAATTAAACGTGCTCTCCCAACTTTGTGAATAGCTATCATTTTTCAACTATAGTACGTTTCACAATCAAAGTCTAAATTTCGTTACCTGAATTTGAGTTTTGTTTTTAATCTATTGATATCGTATGCCATTAACGAAAATTCATCTCTTTATTAAATGAGAAAATAATATCTTCATTATAAAAATTATCTGAATTCTGAAGCTAATCGTTGAGAGATTATTTTTATTAAATATTTTTAACTTTGCCCTTCAACCGTAGGTTGGGCAGGTAAAGTTAATGTAATCGTAAAAAAAAAAATCGAAATTTTTCTGAAGCTGAAGAAAATGCGTTTTGAGGCCCCCAGAATCCATTTAAGAAGTTTTTGGAATGATGTCGTGTGTGTGTGTGTGTATGTCTGTGGTAATTTTTTTCGTCAACGAAATCTCAAAAACTATTCATCCAATTGTTTTGAAATTTTGCACCCATAAACTAGGGGTACAGGCCAAAAACTGAAAAGCTTTTGGTAAACATCGGACCATCAGGGGGGCTCTAGGGGGGGAACAAAAATTTTTTTCTTACATAACCTATAATTTTTTTTTTATATATTCAGAAACTAGACTTTCTCCCGAGTTAAATGATATATAATATTTGTATCCTAATTTGTCATAAATTTGTTAAAAAATCATTTAAATTCGAAAATTGTGCTTAGCAACAGAGCAAAATCAAAACAAATAAACAAACTCGCTATTTCTTTGATAAATGGGGGGGGGAGGCAAAGTTGTGCGCTCGGCTTAGTCCGATCCTTTATTTTTATTTATTTATCATATTTTTACATTCTCTTTTCCTATATATGATATAAAGAGAAAGTATTGCGATCATGTCAAAAATTCGATGTCGATATTTTAATGGATATACACGTTTTGAGGTCGCATGAATTCAAAAACGTGGTCCGTCTGTCTGTCTGTGAACAAAATATCTCAAGAACTAAAAGAACTAGGTGGTTGAAATTTTATATTTAAGTTGGTACCTCTCTGGGACGTGACACGAAGCTTTTGAACAAAATCGGTCAGAGTGTACTAGTACTTTACTGATGGACTTTTTCATTTTTTTTTTTTTTTTTTAACGCTCCAACGATTTTGATTAAAATACAAAATTAAATTATTTTTTACATGCTCATTAAAATATATATTATCGTTTTGCCCTTGAAATCTTTTGAAGCACACTTTACTCTTGTACTTCATAGGAAAGATAGATTGCCATGGTAACAAGAGATAAATATTTTCCCATGTTTATAAATTTTACATCTTGAATTTTAATATATCGGTGGAAATAAATATATCTCAACACAAAAAAATCTGGTGTGACCGGTCACATCAGGTTTTAAAAAATTAGATCTACAATAGCTTTAGAATAGAAAGATTTAAATCCACATCTTGGGTTGGATCTTTTTATTTTTAAATGCATATCCTTTTATTAGATTTCTCACATCCTACCTTTATTTCCTGCCAATCAAGTTGGGTTCGGGGTCGTTGAGGGAAAATTTCAATCCAAATCTTAAATCCTTCTTTGGTGGATATTAATCGAAATCCGAGATCTTGGATCTGATTTAGAGATTTAAATCCAAAATGATAGCAATTCTGCTATCAGAAATTAATAAAATTTTGT